>APFE030473213.1:204202-219364 GCA_000404065.3 Pinus taeda | reverse complement strand
CCCCTAGATCCCTCACCCATCCCTCCCTCACTCCTCTGCTCCCCTCTCCTCCCTACCCTCAGCCCTCCCCTCTCCCTCCCCAAATCCCTGTGCCTTCTCTCCCTTCCCCACCTGGGTTCCCAGCTAGTGGCCAAGAGGCCACAAGCTAATTTTGGCAATCGACCAGCGACAAAGAGACTGCAGGCCAATTCTAGGAATCAGCTTATGACCTCTTAGCCATTGGTTGGGGGCCCAGGCGGGCGGGGGATGGCTGCCCACAACCCTCCACTACCTGCTTGGGCCCCTATCCAGCGGCCTCTTCGCTGCTAGCTGGGGACCTGGGTGGGGAGGGGAAGGGGGTAGCCATGGGGATCGGGCAAGGGAGAGAGGGAGGGGAGAAAGGAGGGAAATGGGTTAGGAGGGGAGGCAGTGGTGACGGGTCAAGGGCAGGGGGGTGAGGGGGCGACGAGGGATGATTAATGTTCTTTTTTAATTGTTTTTTTAATGCTCTTCATTGATCTATTTTTAATTTTAATTTTAATTTTATTATATTTTTTAATTTAAGTTTTATATTTAATTTTCTGTTTTGTATTATTTATTTGTTTTTTTAAATTTTAATTCATTATAATTTTATTATATATATTTTATCGTTAAATTTATTTATTATTTTATCTTGGTGTTCTTTTCTTTTATATTATTTATTTATAGTTAAATCTTGTTCATTTTTATAAGTTTAATTCTTTTTTTTTTTAATGGTTTTTTGTTTTTGTTTTTGTTTTTAGTTTTTTTTCTCCTTTTTTATGATTTTTTTTTTTTTTTTTTGTCAATGAATCACCCCTGGCCACCCACTGCCCATTGGGCCTGGGTGGTTTGGGAATTTTTTTTAGTAAGTTTCTTAATTTTTTAATGTTGTATTTTATTTTTGTAGTTTTTTTTCTCTTTTAATTTTTCTTTTATTTTGTTATTATTTTGTTTTACTTCATTTTCTGTATTTATTTTACATTGTTCATATGTTTTAATTCAAGTTTTTTTTTTTTTTTTATTCATTACTATTATATTTTTTGTATTTGACTTTTTTTTTCATGTTTTATTTCTTCTTTATTATTATTTTATTTGTTTCAATATTTGGAATTTTTGTTTTCATATATAATATATATATATTATATATTATATATAATTTGTAGGGTCCATGTCGATGCTTTTCTAGCAACCCGATCCCATTATGTGCAATTTGATAGTTGATTTTAAATTTTTATTTATAATGAATCGAGATTGCCACACAATGTGTTAGTTTCATGGTTGGTCTTTAGGTTTTCATTAGAATGGGTTGAGCTCACCTACACTGCGTGTCAACTTGATAGTTGATCTTTAAATTTTGTTTGCAATGTATTAGGTTGTCTTAGGCTAAGATTTCAAAATCGATATACATTTAGCATTTTAAAAAAATTACTCTTAGTATAATAAATCTTTCATTCAGGTGTTCATTTTTAAAGTTTTTTTAGTAGTCTCGAAAAATCATTCTGGTAGTCTCGATTTTGGGATCCAGGGGAAATCTATGTGTATATATATTTTATGTTTTATGCTCTCACCATTGTTTATTTTATGTTTTTAGAATTCGTATGTAGGTAATTTCTGTATGGGGTTGAAACCTACAATAATCTGGTCAAAAAATATTTGACACATGGTAAATCAATAGCATCATATAATTACCAACTCATGGTAAATCATCAACATCAACTGCTTGCAATATCTTGGTCACTACTTGACACATGGAATATCTTAGCATCAACTAGTCACCATATTTTGGTCACATTGACACATGGTATACAAACTAGTAACCATCATCCTGGTCACTATATCTGACTAATGGTGAATCTCTAAGGGCCTCACTCTTCATGAGTGATTTATGGCCTAATGGTAAGTGTGCTCTTGATCCTATCTACAGAATCTAAGCCTGATGTTGAAATTGTTGGAAATAATACTGAGAGGGGGGGTGAATGAGTATTATCAAACTAATAATTTTTCATTTCCATAATCGGATTCATATACGATACTTCAATTAAGGGAACTCACATGTATACGCAACTATGTTTAGAGCAACTAGCGTATATCCAACAAACTTATGATTCAGTTAGTTCATCATATATTGATCTTTAATCAGTGCATCAGAACCATATAAATAGTAACCAGGTGTAGTAAAAACATAACAAATCATCACACATAAAAACACACATGAACCCCAAGATATAAGGTGGAAACCCAATGTGGGTGAAAACCACCTGCTGCAATTGTTTCTGTCTTCTTTTAATAATAATAGAATTCTGTTTACAATTTTTGTATTCGTGCAGTCTTATACCAGTACGCAGGCTTCTACCTATAGAAAGCTACAACCTTCTCTTGTTCTCTAGGTTCTACTGTAAGGGAGCTACCACCCCCTAGCTCTTGTACTAACTGATATGTTTACTAGTACGTAGGTGTCAGCCTACAGAAGGCTACAACCTTCTCGTTTACTGCAGGGACCACATTTCATAAATTTTCAGACTGGATCCATAATCATCAAATATATCTGCATCAACCAATGTCCTTTTGAACCAACCACAACCGAATCAATCAATGACTCAATCATTCTGATCATTCGGAATGTTGTCACCGGAATACAGTAACCAGAACCCAAGGAATAACCCAGAACACTTCAAAAGCGAACAAAATGCTCAACTAAAACATATTTTATAAGGTATACGCTACTTCCATATGTCTAACTTGCGTGTATACGCTTTCCTCAAAGCAAACCAGCGTATAGATCTGTAAATCAAATGTATATGTTGTTTTGATATGCAAAACCAGTGTGTATATGCTTCTTTTATGATGTGAACCTGCGTACAAATATGTAAAAGATGATTTAAACATAACAACTATTCGAGACTTCAATCATACCCAGATCATCATTTTTACAGACTACAACATGCACCAGTTTTTCAGACACATGATCAAACCACATAAAGATAATTCACTTCAAGCCTTAAGATCCTGATACATCATTAGATCTTATCCTTCATCAAGCACTAAGGTTCTTCCTCGATTTAGATCTAGCACGACACCATAAGCCAATAACCTACATATTAGATCTCATGCTATATCAGATATTCGATACTTGCCCACCTGGCCTAATGATCTTCTCCTCCTTTTATAGTTGTAGGCCTTTCTTAATACCATGGACCAAAACCAATTAGGACCAATACCTCGGACCAAATACTTGGGGTCAATACTTTGGACTCGATACCTTGGACCAATACATGGATCAAAATATGATGGACCAAATACCTTGGACCAAACATTTAGTTTTCCAAGGTATACGTGCTTTTCCTTTTATGAAAGTGAGTGTGTACATATACGCGACTTGTAGATAGTGAACCCGCATGTATATGCGGCTTGGTCAATGGTGAACCTACGCATACTTCTCTTCCTTCATTCTGTGTAGTTTTATGTGTAACTCTGTGCTGTTAACCTACAGTACTATGATCTTTCATCTGAGTGAGTTGCTTTCTGAACTGATTCCTTGAAGCTTCCCTGCACATCTGATATCTCTTCTATAGATTCATCTAGTTACCATATACAAGAGAGTTTTTCTACTACAAGTGGTTTGCCATCAAGTACAATACATACATCACAATGCCAACAATCTCCCCCTTTGGACTTGATGGCAACAACAACACCAAGTCACTCTCCCCCTTTGAAATCAACGGCAAAGGGTTATGCTCCCCCTAAGTGCATGCTGAATTCTCTGATATGCTAAAGTGCTGATTGAGCTCCCATGATCGAGTCCATGCTCCCCGTGAGCATAAGAAAAGTCTGCAAAAAGATGTTCTAAAGAAGAATATGACTCTATACATACATCACAAATGACCTTCCTATCACCAATGACTCATACATGCATCCATCTACCAACCAAGTGGGGATATACCAAATTCGACTCATCCAACCAACCAAGTGGGGATATATCAATTGTTTATACAAGTCAAAAAGTAAGAAACATTACATCATTCATCGCATGCATAGTGGGGTTACACATTAGGTCTTTTTATGTCTGTTACATTAAAAGATATACATGACATATATAACATAAATCAAATGTCTTAAAAAAGACAATGATAGTCATCAAAAACTACCATCAGCAGCATTTTTCAACAGCATCCAGGCCCGCAACCTATATATGTCCATCAATAGTTCCCAAAATATCATCAATCATGTTCTCCCCCTGAACCTGTGCCACCTATTCACTATCATATCTGATCATTGCATATGTCAGTAATAGATATCAAAGCATCATCATCAATCATATATACATCAAGTGATCGACAACACTATGAAGACCAATATATCAACAGGTTGAAATCATCATCAAATAGAGCACACAACTGATAGAACCATAGCAAACTCCCTTTTTCCTGAGTCTAGCCCACTGTTTTTCTTCAAACCATAATATACACAACTATGTCCATAGAAACTCACGTATGTACGTGACTACACTTCATGAAACTCGCGTATAACCACCTTTCTCTGAAAAATAGGATTTAATAGCAGGATGATGTAGAAACTACTCCCAGCTTTTGTCTAAGATAATCAAATGTCTCTCTCGGTAGTGGTTTAGTGAATATATCAGCAACATGTTCTTTGGAGGGAACATACTCCAATTTGAATTTTTGTTCAAGCACTTGTTGACGTAGGAAATGATATTTGATGGGTATGTGCTTGGTCTTGGAGTGCATGGTTGGATTCTTCGGAATATTGATGGCACTTGTATTATCACATAAAATGGAGATGCATGGAGTACATGTGATATGAATATCTTGTAAGGTTTTCATCATCCGAAGTAATTGTGTGCAACAAGATGCAACAACCACTTATTCCGCTTCAGCTATAGATAATGAAATTGAGCTTTGTTTCTTGCTGAGCCAAGACACTAACCTAGAACCCATATATAATGCACCACCTCTAGTGCTTTTTCTATCATCAACACTTCCTACCCAATCTACATCTGTATATGCATGAAGTATAAGATCTGTATCTCTAGGATATCATAAGCCTAAGTTCTGTGTTCCTTGAAGATATTTGAAAATTATTTTGATTGTATAAATATGTGATTCCTTTGGATTTGCTTGGAATCTTCCAACTATTCCCACTGCATGCATGATGTCCGACAGGGTATCTATTTGATAAAGCAGACTGCCAATCATGGATCTATAACTTGGTTGATGTACCACTGCTGATTCATCATTCGAGCTAATACTACATCCTGTTACCATTGGAGTACATACTAGTTTAGAATCTTCCATGTCACACTTTTTCAGGATCTGTTTGAGATATTTGGTTTGTGAGAGAAAAATACAATCTTTATTTTGCTGCACTTGTAGACCAAGAAAGTAGGTAAGCTCACCAAGCAAGGACATTTCAAATTATTGTCACATTACTTAAGAAAAATTTTGACTCATGGATTCTTCAGTGCTACCAAAAATGATATCATCAACATAAACAACAATTATTAGCAATTTATGAGTGTCCATCTTTGTATATAGATTGCTGCTGACCCCTTTGAAAAACCTTGTTGATGGAGATATTTGTCAAGATGGTAATACCATGCCCTTGGAGCCTGTTTTAGACCATAGAGAGCTTTTCTGAGTTTGTGTAAAAGTTTTGCATCATTTCCAAGAATGAATCCTTCTGGCTATTCAATATATACTTCTTCTTCTAAGTCTCCATTAAGAAAGGTAGGTTTTACATCCATTTGGTATACTTTTAATTTCTAAAAACTAGAAAGAGCAAGAAACATTCTGATGGCTTCAAGTCTAGCAACAGGTGCAAAATTTTCTTCAAAATCTATACCTTCTTATTGAGCATATCCTTTACAAACAAGTCTGGCCTTGTTTCTAATAACTTCTCCATTTTCGTTCAACTCGTTTTTGAATATCCATTTAGTTCCTATGATATTCTTATCATGGGGTCTAGGAACTAATTCCAAAGTATTATTCTTTTAAATTTGTTCAAGTTCTTCATTCATGGTCGTGACCCAACATTCATATCTGCATGCTTCATTTACATTTTGAGGTTTAGTGGAAGATAGTAATGCTAGATAGCTTGAAGCTTCGGCAATGGTTCTTCTAGTCTGCACACCTTCTCCTTTTTCTCCTAAAATTTTAGCTTTTGGATGATTTTTTTGAACATACCTGGACAAAGTCTTTTCTTCTATTGTTATCTCTTCTTTTGGTGCTTCATTGGTTTCTTCTTCAGAATCAGTGTAGCCAAGTAGAATACCTTCATCTACTTTGAGTTCAAACTTACCAAGTTTTTCATCAGTCCTTTTGATGTAACATTTACTTCCAAAACCTTTGAACTATTTTACAATAGGAGTCTTACCATACCAAATTTCATGTGGAGTTTGAGTGTTGTTTACCCAAACATTTTCTTGGTTGAGAATAGTGACGGCAACCAATCTAGCTTCATGCCAGAAGGTTGGAGGAGTTCCAAATTCATCCGGCATAGCACAAACCATTTGTTGAATAGTTTTGTTCATCCTTTCTACCACTCCATTTTGTTGAGGAGTCCTTGCGGAGGAGAATTGCCTTTTTATTCCATGTTGTTCAAAGAGGTCAAAGAATTCGTCTAAGCTAAATTCCCCTCCTGGATAAGATCTGAGGCATTTGATTTTGTGATCTGATTCATTTTCAACCAAAGCTTTGAAGATTTGAAGGCTTTGAACTTTTCAAATGCTTCATCGTTATGCTTTAAAATACCTATCCAACACATTCTGGAAAAATCATGAATGAACAATATAAAGTATTCTTCTCCACGAGGTGACTTTTTTCTTGATGGACCACATAAATCAGTATGAACAAGTTCAAGAGGCTTACTAGCTGACCCTTTCTTTTTGATGAATTGAGATCTGGTTTGCTTATCGAATTGACATGATTTGCATATAGTATTTTCAGGAATGTTGATATTTGGAAGATCATGAACAACTTGCAATCTGCATGCTTTTCTTATTTGAAAAAAGCTTATATGTCCCACTCTTCTGTGCCATAGTCAGTTTTCATCAATTTTGCTTAAATAGCATTGTTGTTGTCCTCCCTTGAGTATGTATAGGTTGTTTGGATTTCTTATCCCTTTGATCACAGTCTCTCCTATATCAAGCTCACGAACAACACATCCATTTGATCAAAACACTACTTCATTTCCTTGATCACACATTTGACTCACACTCAACAGATTATGCTTTAAGCCATCAACATACATAACATTGCCAGCTTTAAATTTTTCTTTCAACAAAATAAAGCATTTACCTTTTATGACAGCAGGAGTGTCATTTCCAAATGAGACACTGTTTTCCTTTTCTAAGGCATTATATGAGTGTAGTTTTTCTCTATCACCTGTCATGTGTTTTGAGCATCCACTGTTGATGTACCACTGGTTTTCTTGTCCTTTTGTATACAAGGCTATACCACATCTTTCTGTTTGTGGTTCTTTCTTTCTCCATATATTGGGATTTAATGGAGTTTGCTCCTTTTGAGATATAAGCTTAAATTTACTCCTGCATTCAGATTCTTCATGGCTAAATTTGTTACAAATTGAGCATTCTATTTCATTTTCAAGAAGAGAAAAGTTATTATAGGAACTTTTCTTGATCCCTGTCACATTCCTTTGATTTCGTGCTTCTGTAGTCATGATAGTTTTGGAAGCAACACATTGAGTAGATTTGTGTCCAAAATTATGACGTGACAAACATTAACCATTAAAGAAGTTCCTGTGATTATCGAATCTATGACCTGTTGAGTCCTCCTACTAACTTGTTGATTGTAGTTTCTATTGATATTCTTTGAAGAAGATTGATTACGATTTACCTGAGGTTGATTGTGGCTTCTGTTCATCCTTGAAGTATTGAGCCTGATTTACCTGGTGATTTGCTTTATGCCTTTGCTGATGATTTTCAAAATGTTCACTGCTCTTTGCTGCATCAAGATAGCTTTTAGTGGAGGTTGACGACTTCTGTGATTAAGATGTTTCTTCATTATATCCAAGACCTGTCTTTGTTAGAGGAGAGTTCTGCTCTTTGATAATTTCATTTAAGGTTTCTGATCCTTTAGCAAATCTAAGATTGAGAGCTTTTGTTTTCTCAAGATCCTTTCTTGGACCCATAATTTCACATTCTAGCTTTTCATTGTGTTTTTCTCTTTCAGCAAGTTGGTATGTCAAGGTATCTATAATCACATTCTTTTCTTCTAAACAAATTTTGAGTTTAGAGATTTCTTCATAAAGGTTATCTTCATCTAAAGAATCCAAAAAATCATCATCTTCATAAGCCATCAGAAGTCTATAGTCATTACTATTTTCATCTTGATCACTATTTGATAAACCACTGCTATCTTCATGAGTATAGTAGCTCTTTTTACTGACACTTTGTTTTCTATTCCATTTTGCAGTTTCCTTCCCTTTATCATATTTATCTTTATGAGGACATTTGGCAACATAATGACCGACTCTACCACAGGCAAAACATTTGAAAGGTAGTTTACCTCTAAATCTATTGGAACCCCATTGAAGATTCATGACAAAGTTTACTTCCCCTTCTTCTTCTGAAATATGTCCTGATTCATTGAGCTCTTCTTTTATTTTTGTTGAAGCTTTAAATGCAGCTTCTCTCATATTTGATGGACCTCCATTTCTCATCTCAAAGGTAGTTAAGATTCCGTGAAGCTGTGTCATAGTAATAGTCTGAAGATCCTACTTTTCTTCTATGGCAGATACTTTTGATTCAAATTTAGCACATAAGGATCTTAAAAATTTTTCAACTAAAGTAACTTCCTTTATCTCTTCACCCAGATTCTTCATGAAATTAACAGTCTCATCTATATGTAAGAAGTAACTAGCCACACTTTCATCATTGTGCATCTTTAGAGTTTCATATTGAATTCTGAGAGTTTGTAGTTTAGCATGTTTTACGTGAGAGTCTCCTTCACATCTTAGAACGATTTTGTCCCATATTTCTTTGGCTAATTTGAGTTGCATAACTTTGAAAAACTATAATTGTGACAGACTTCCCAATAATGTATTGATAGCCTTGGCATTGGTTTCATATTTCTTTTTACCTACTACATCTGTAGGAATTGTTGATGGAAATGAATATCCTCCTTCCATGATTTCCCAAACATATGTTCCAAGAGATTGAAGATAGATTGTGGTTCTTACCTTCCAATAGAAAAAGTTGCTCCCATTAAAGATTGGCAGTCTAATGGATCCCCTACTTTCTCGATTACTCATGATGATGGATCTTCCTTCAAGTGATCAAGCTTCGTCTGAAGGACCTGCTCTGATACAAATTGTTGGAAATAATACTGAGAGGGGGGGTGAATTAGTATTATCAAACTAATAATTTTTAATTTCCATAATCGGATTCATATATGCTACTTCAGTTGAGGGAACTCACGTGTACACGAAACTGTGTTTAGAGCAACTAGAGTATCTCCAACAAACTTATGTTTCAGTTAATTCGTCATATATTGATCTTTAGTCAATGCACCAGAAGCATATAAACAGTAACCAGGTGCAGTAAAAACAAAACAAATCATCACACATAAAAACACACATGAACACCAATATATAAGGTGGAAACCCAATGTGGGTGAAAACCACCTATTGCAATCGTCATTGTCTTCTTTTAATAATAAGAGAATTATGTCTACAATTTTTGTACTGGTGTAGTCTTATACCAGTACACAGGCTTCTACCTACACAAGGCTACAACCTTCTCTCATTCTCCAGCTTCTACTGGAAGGGAGCTACCACCCCCTAGCTCTTGTATTGGCTAATATTTTTACTGGTACATAGGTGTCGGCCTACAAAAGGTTAAAACCTTCTCTTTTATTCTAGGGACGACGTTTCATAAATTTTCAAACTGGATCCATGATCATCAAATATATCTGCATCAACCAATCTCCTTCTGAACCAACTACAACAGAATCAATCAATCAATCCATCACTCTAATCATTCAAAATGTTGTCACCAGAATACAATAACCAGTACCCAAGCAATAACCTAGAACACTGCAACAATAAATAGAAGCAACTAAAACATATTTTATAAGGTATACACTACTTCCATGTGTCCAACCTACGTGAATACACACTTTCCTCAAAGTGAACCAGCATACATATCTGCAAATCAAATGTATACATTGTTTTGATATGAAGAACCAACGTGTATATGCTTCTTTTCTGAAGTGAAACCATGTATAGATCTATAAAATATGATTTAAACATAACAACTATTCCAGAATTCAATCATACTGAGATCATCATTTTTACAAACTACAACATGCACCAATTATTCAAATACATGATCAAACCACATAAAGATAATTCACTTCAAGCCTTAAGATCCTAATACATCATTAGATCTTATCCTTCATCAAGTGCTAATCTTCTTCCTCGGTTCAAATCTAGCATGACACCATAAGCCAATAACTTGCATATTAGATCTCACACTATATCAGATATTCGATACTTGCTCCTTGGCCTAATGATCTTCTCCTCCTTTTATAGTTTTAGGCCTTTCTCAATAGCATGCACCAAAACGGCTTAGGACCAATACCTTGGACCAAATACCTGGGGTCAATACCTCGAACCCGATACCTTGGACCAATACCATTGACCAAATACTTCAGACCAAACATTTGGTTTTCCAAGGTATACACACTTTTCCTTTTGTGAAAGTGTGTGTCTATGTATATGCGACTTGTAGACAGTGAACCCGCATGTATACGCAGCTTGGTCATTGGTGAATATGCGTATACCTCTCTTTCTTTATTCTGTGTAGTCTAATCTGTAACTCTATGTTGTTAACTTACAATACTGTGATCTGTCATCTGAGTGAGTTGCTTTCTAAACTGATTCCTTGAAGCCACCCTGCACATCTGATATCTCCTCTGTAGATTCATCTAGTTACCATATATAAGAGAGTTGTTCTGCTGCAAGTGGGATGCCATCAAGTACAATACATACATCACAATTCCAATAGAAATGCATCCACTCAATTGACTGTATAGGTCTCTAGGACCATTCTTCGTTATTCTGGTCAATATCTGTGACTCGAGAAGAGTGTTTTTCCTCTGTCAGATCATTATCCTTAAGGTAGAATGTTTTTCCCCTACTAGATCATTCTTCTAAGGTAGAATTTGTGTTCTGGACCATTCTCCTAGTCACTCTGATCCAACAAGAATTCATTTCCTTGATGCTACTATCTCATCACTCCTTGTTGAGAGAGAAATGCTCAATCATTTCAATCATCTTGTTGAAGTATACAAAGTTCATCCAAGGATAAATTTGTTTGATTTTAGAACAAGTGACATACTGCTCTCTTTTGTACCATGTATTTGTACTACATATCAAGCTTTTTCCACCTATCATCATGGTCGTTATCTGCACTTGATCAACAAAATCCTCTGAGTAGCCTTTGAAGCTACTGCTTCATAACTTCCCAATCGAGATGCAATATAATTAGTCACTACAGTACAAAGTGCGACAAATGTATGCTTCATTCTCTTAGTAATAACAAGACCTATATTGAAGCAATATATTGATGAACTCTTTTTGTATTCAACACTTTCTTTCTAATATGAATCTACATTTTTCTTTTACTATTTCAGACAAATATCAAAACATAACTGAATTTTCAATGACCAAATATACCATGTTGGTACACCAACCCTTTTACTAGGTCTATCATGACAATTTCTTCCCTATCATCCTAACTAGGTGCTCCCTCTCACATTGAGACATATCCTTTTGTGGTAATTATGGCTACTCTCTCTATCACTGCAACCTTTCAACATATCAGCTATCTAGCCTGAAAATGTCAATGATAGTCCATAATTTTGAACTCAGATATCTAATCTCTCTAAAGCTAGTGTGAGGTTCTCTAACTTATCCGAGAGGAAATTCTTTTTACCAAAACTACTCTCTCTAACATAAGTCCTCCAACTTTCGTAAGAAAAAAATCACATAAGATCAACCTAGCCCAACACATTTTCTTGTAATAGCTTTCTTGTGAACTTATTCCCTCGATCTTTAACTTTGCTGGAAGAAATCTATCAACTCAGTTCCTTGCATAGGTTTTATACACAATCTTTAACTTCCTTGCTTCACCAAAGCTCTGATACCATGTTGATTTTCGATACAATTGATACAAGTACTTTATTAAGGATAGATGAGAAAGGGGTAGTCATAGTGTCCATGATTACCCTATTACCCACCATTTCATTGGGTACTATGAAGGGGTAATCATGGTGTTCATGTGTAAGGATTTGATTATTACCAAGTTTTAGGTTCATCATTCTACAAATCTATTCTTTGGAGATATGGTGTCCTCTGTGTACAAGCTAACCTGACACACCAAAACCTCTTAAATGTACACCTCACATACTTTAAACATATAATTAGAGGTGTTTCAGGTGGGATACTACTTCACATAATAAAAATTCCCAAAGTATTGTTCATAAAAAGTTATAGGGCTCCAAAACTGATAATTTGAATACTTCTGTCTAGTTTTGCTAGAATCGGAAAATGCACTCCCATGTTTCAATATCTACCCCAATGATGACATGGAACTTGTTGATTGTTCTTCATGAATTTCTTGACCTTCCCACAGTGCTGTATATTCAATCTCAAACATAAATTCTTGTCTGGTTGCAAAATACATTAAAGCGTTCAGACATAGGCTGAAATCAAGCTGACATGGCCCAAAAAAAGCATGCCAACAATTGAATCTGCATATCAGATGAAACTACAAGGCACTAGGATATAATATCCCTTGTTTAGTATCCTTATGCACTTTTATATGACATCAAACTAACGTTGAATAGAAGTTATAAACATCCCAAAATGGCACTTTGACTCTTTTTTCTTTTTTTATCTAGAGTTTATGTATTCTCGGGAAATGTTATCATACTAGATGAGATCTGAAGCATGAAAATGATGTATAATGCTTCTATAGACCTTATATTGTGCTCATAAATCATTATCAAGCCTTAAATTGTCATATGTATTGTAATGGCTCAAACATTCCAAAATATAGGAATTTCACACCAATGCTTTCTCTATGATGAGATTGAATCAAAAAGAAAAGGAAAAAATGTTAAAGAACAAACTATATTGAAATTTTTTTGTTGATTCAATATTTCCAAATCTCTAGGGACCCTCCTGCATCAAACTCCCCTAATTAATATAACAATATTTCTGATGAGGTTGTTGACAAAAGAAATATTGTAGGATGTCTTGATATTTATCTTATTTCTTCTTCCTCCTGCTATAAACTCATTAGCCACTCATCACTCTCCTCTATCTACTTTCCTTACCATGATAGATTAGAATGGCCAACATATTTGTTTCTTACTCCCTATTTCTTTTTTTTGTTTTTTTTTGTATGGAAGCTTATGTAGAAATGCAGAACCATTTAATTCATATAAATGGTTTCTTTCTACATTGCTCTGCAAAGTCATGAGAACTTTTCCCTCCAACATAGGCCAAAATAGAAAACATATTTGTTGCTTCCCTCTAGGTATTGTTTGTTTGTTTGTTCTGTACTACTATCTTACATATAAATGCATAATTATTTGTCACATATAATGGATTATATTTTTACTTCTCTAGTTTTCTTATTAGTTCATTATTCCTGACACATGGATTTACAAGTTTCTCTTATTGAAATTGGTTCAAAATTTCTCCTTGTGTATGAAGAGAGGCTTCTTGTTGCATTTCATGAATTACTTGCCAAATGTTCCTAATTCAACAAAAACATAGGTTCCCCAATCTCTTAAGAAGGAGCTTTTTGATATTTGTAGGGTTTTTTCTAAGCAAATATTGTGAACAAACATGTTGAGTTTGTGAATAAGTACAAACAAGACTTCAAAACATGATATTGATCCTTACATTAAATCAACATTTACACCTACAATATATGATTTGATTAACCATTTAATACTTTGGAAGAATGTTCTACATATTGATATCTAAGACATTTCCTGCTCCCTTCAAACTGGAGGAAGAATGCAGGGAAATGTGTGACTTTCATGTGGTTGATCTAGAAGTTCTGGGACAATACATTGCAGATAAGGTATGATTCTTTTTAATCATATTCAACTACTAGCACTATATCCCTGAGCATTTGTGGAAAACGAGGGAAACATTCTTGTTTTCCATTTACATACAAGGATTCATATTTTGAGTTGTGTTGTACACATTTATTGAAGGTTCTATAAATTAACATGAATTTATTAAATCAAACATTGAAAAATATAGGAAAATTAATACGAAGACATGTTTAAGTTGTTTTACTTTCTTGTAGTTTCAAGAGGCTTATTAAATTATTTTGAAATTTTTATTTTCATGATAGTTTGTGAGAAGCTTCATTTATATTTAAAATATTATTATGTGGGTTATGATTTATGTCTGTATAACATTCATCAAGATGGGACGATGGCTTCTAAATCACCTTTATTGGTATGTTGCAGGGGATTACACTTGGCCATAGAGTGAAATTGGATAGATTTGGGGTTCAGTTTCGCATAATGCGCAGACATGGCTACAACTCCCATTAATTTGAATTAGTTAGTGTTATGAAACCAGCTCAAGAATGATAGAAAAGATAGATCAACGCCTTAGAATTCAGCCTCTTCGAGGGGGCAACCTCCTTTACATTACATAAATGAACAATTCTTGGATGATACAAATGAAAAGACCTCCTTTCTCAATATAGGAGTCTAAGGGGTCATAATGTAATCAGAGCTTACATAACAATAATAATGTAAGGGCACAATAATAACAATAGTGGGCTTCTATGGGGCACAATAGTGACAATATGGGCACTACATGGGTACATCAATATAATAAGGGGGTTGTACTAATAACAATAAGGGGTTACACTAGTAGTATAGGGGCCTAACATGCCCCTCTCCTTCAAAAAGCGTTGTTCTCAATGCTTGAGTAGTTCTTAATGCTTTTGTATAAAATTCTTGTCCTCCCATGTGGAATCTTCAGCGGTAAATTCTTCCACTTGATGATATACTCTGAAATTGATCGATTTCGTAGCTGTCGGGTTCTTGTTTCTATGACTGCTGCAGGTTCCAATATGATTTTTCC
>APFE030473213.1:129760-181555 GCA_000404065.3 Pinus taeda | reverse complement strand
ACCCCCTGCAGAAACTATGTCCAATCCCCGCACCCAAAATTGCCATCCCCTCAATTTGCCACCAAAAACCCTAAAAACACCAAATCAACCCTTTTGATCAATTTACTAGCCTAAAATCAGTGTTACCCTATTGGTCATCTCATCCATTGAAGATTTTACTGAGATTGACCGAAGAGATCCTTCTCCTGCCCCGTAGGGCTAGCTACGAGGCTAAATGGTTTGATGTTGCCTTGAGGTTTGCCTTTTTCAGCCTGAGATGAAATTTCAAGTGCTAACATGTACCATTTCCTACCTTGTAAGATGGTCTACAAGTTATTATATGGGATTATCTTCCTTACAGTGATAATCTTCGTTATAGACTCTACCATTTTTTTCCTTGTAATACGGTCTACAATTAAAATATCATAATAGGAAGGCGAAAAATCGATATGGTGAAGTATCCACCATCTCTTTTACAATCACTAGTTCTTACCAACAATATTTACCTAGAATTTAAAGAATCCATAACGACATTGCCTTCTCAACTCTTAAATGGAGTGATCATTGAAACCTAAAGCTAGAACAATGATATAGAATGATCAATAATATCACACAAATATAATTATACTTTTCTCAAAATTGAGGGTGAAAATTTATATAGGGAAACTTTAATATTTATCCTTGATTGAACTGTAAACATTGATACTACAAACTACTATTAAAAATGAAAGAAACTAGTCGACCAAGAATGAGAAAACAGAAGAGTTATACATACATTATCAAGAGGATCACTCTCCTGAGAAACAATTTGTGGCAATCAAAAAATTGCAAAGGATGTAGGTACAATTCAATCTACAGTAATGTGTGGGATAGCTATATGTCTACCTTTCCTTCTATAGCAACTTAAAAAATCCCTAACCCAGCCAAAATTATCGTTGGGCTTAATGATATAGTCCTAGTTGACTAATTAGGTGTAGCATGCATTTCAAGTATAGCTTCTCCATCTCCAAGTGCACCTTCACGAATCATGTGAGAAACACCTCCACCTTCTTCTTTGGTAGGTTGAAAAATAATTCTTACAGTGCCCTTCAAAAGTTCATGGTAAATAAAAGAAAGATTTACATTAGTGAAATGGGTAGTTGTATTACCCAAAAATCCATATGAAATACAATAATACAAAACTACAACCAAATGGTTTTAAAATATGTTGAAGAATATAAAGAATCAAATTAAGTAGGTCTAACAAATGAATTACAGTAAATCTATGGCTGTAATGAAAAGCTTATAGTCTAGGTAAAATTTAAATTCAAGTAAGAAAACAAATTTGAATCCATATAAAAGTGTAAATATATTTTTTTAATAGGAAGCAGCTCTAAGAAACATTGCAACATGTGCATCATGCCCAAAAGAATGTATTTTTCCAATATTGACACACTTGCGCTCCCAATCCACAAGCTCCTTCACATCATACATCATATCACTGAATTAGTCAATGCCAATTACCCAAGAAGGAAAACACAATAGTGAAACCATAAATAGAACTTTGATAAAAGAGGAATAGTGAAACCAAACATGAATTTAACATTGCACTCATTCATTTGTGGGATGGAGGAATTTATGTTCCTTTATAATCATGATACAAGGTTGCCTCAAGCCTCACGAGTCACGTACCTAGTCTCCTTGTCAGAGAATGGATAGGATTGGATGCATGTTAGAATGGCGTTTGGCATATTTGTAAATGTTGTTTATAGGCGCTAAAGTGTTATTGAAACAATTCTTAGTAGATAATACTACTATCTCTAGAAAATCCCCTTGGTATGGATGCTTAAGTTTCTTTATGGATCACAGTACTCACCCTGAGCCACATTTCATTACCAATTTTTTTGTATCATTTTATCTTAAGAAAACCCACAAGTTTATCCTTGGAAATTGTCTAGAGACTTATTCTTCTCACTAGGTTGTGTAGGGAAAGATCACTCGTGAAAATGAGATTGTTTTGGAGGTGGTAATAACTATATGAATGGAGTTTTTTGTCTCTTAGGTGTTAGTCAATAGATTTTTTATCTTGTTGTTGTTATCTGCTTGATTAACATAGGTTTCCAAGTTCCTTGTGCCAATTTCCTTCCATGTTAATGTTGATGTCCTAAAAACCAGGTCTGTGTGGGGGCATCCATCTCCTAGTATGATGCCTTATTCCTTCCTGGCGAGAATGATTACTTTTCTCTCAGAACTTGACAATATATGTGACATTGGGTGTTGATTCATACCCTTTCTCTATAGCAGGCCCTAAAGGTTGCCTACGAACTACATATACCCTAATTACTAGACATCAATCTCATTAGGGCTCAAAGCCTCAAACCCTAGCATGTTTTGTTGTTAAAATTTACTGAAGAACTATACCTTAGCCTCCCACATTTTTAGTTGAGCCCAAAGATAGAGCAAAATCACACGCATATTGAGTAGGAATACAAAGTGTATATTCATTTGAAAATGATATCATCTTGCACCATTCTTCTTTATTAGGCCCAAGATCATCTTTTACAGATTGAGAGCTCAACTATCCTTACACCCTTGAGGTCTAAAGGTTAGCAGATCTAAAATACCATTCTTTATAGTCCCAAGGCTCACTCATAGGAACCCCTACCTTATTTTTAATTCTATCTGTTACCCATGTCAGTGTAATCTACTAAAGTAAATAACAATAATCCAACTCTAAATTTTACTAAAACAATGAACCTAGCTAAGAGAAGTGATAACCCATACCTTTTATAATATTTTAGCATCCAAATTCATTGCATTAAATTTAATATCTCTTCAGATATACAATGTTATATCTTTTGGATCTCAAATCGAATGGTATATATTTTATTCCAAGAAAGAATTGTAACTTTGTAAAAATGAAAAGTATTCACATTTTGTGAGTGTTACTAGGCACATATACAGTCAAGAAAAATATAACTCCTAAACTAACTTCTATCTGAAATATTTTATCGTCTCTTGAACAAAAAAATGTGTTTCTATCTATTATAGGGCCCTGCAAATTTTCAAAGAATCAAAACAATGAAGATCATAACTAGCATAGGTTCTGTCTGTCATAGCTTTAGGAAGATAGAAATGAAAACATCATATAGAGCACCTATTTAGATAATAAAAACAATAGAAAAAAATAGGAGATATATTAAGGATAGATGAGAAGTCGTTTGGGATTTTTTAGATGATCCCCTTCCTCCATATCTTCGCCCAACTCCAAGACTTCTGTAACTTCAATACCTTATTTGAAAAGGCTATCAACCAGCACATCATGTTCCCTGTAAACATGTGCATAAGAGATACTATTGAAACTACCAATTAGAAGCATAATCTGTTTTAGGACAAGTTGAAGGTATATACTATGCATCTCTACATCCCATTTGATCCAATCAATGGTCAACTTTGAATCTCCAAATATTTGAAGACAATCCATCCTTTCTCCACTGCAATTCTTAGTAGTGCAACCAATGTCCTATGCTATGGCCATTTATTAGAGCCCTTTTCATGACCTAGTTAAAGGAAAAAATATTGATATCTGAAGAGAAAAAGACACCTCCAACACCACACCTATCGAGGTTTCCTTGGTTTTCTCCATCAAAAAACCTTAAGGACTGGTTTTATCCAACTGTCCCTATTTGTTTGGAGGGTTTAAACTTTGGCTTTTGGAGACATCTTGATATCAACATAAATATATTTTATTTTTAAAGATAATTCTAAGGGTGAGAGACTTTATATGAAAAATAAATTCCAGATACCCAAACTAACGACACAAGGGAGTTATTTTTGGTATGCACCAATCATGTCTTCCATTTAATGCTTCATTCCTTCTATCAGCGATAGTTTCTCCCATCTCCCTTTTCCTTCAATTAAAGACATAAATTGATTCCAAACTTTTTTGGTGAATGGAAGGCCTTAAAAATAAATTCCAGATACCTAAAGTGCCACACAAGGGAGTGCCTTTTGATGTGCAACAGTCATGTCTTCCATATAATGCTCCAGCCCTTCTATCATGGATAGCTTCTCCCATCTTCCTTTATCTTCAATTAAAGTGAGAAGTTCATCCAAAACTTTTGGGTGAAAGCAAAGCCTTCTAAACTTGAGGAGAGAAGATGGAATTCATGCATGAGAGAGTTAAACATGGACATGCATGAGATCGCTTCACTCAAGTTCAGTTCATATAGGATGAAAATCTCTTACATATGTAAGGCACATTGTCTTTGATTTACTTCACTTCATCATTTATTAGGGAAGGTGCATTGCATGAGCTAGCCACCTCCTTTAGGATGATCATATATATATAAAGTGAGGGAAAATGAACATGATT
The DNA here is from genome assembly GCA_000404065.3 of Pinus taeda. Lineage (NCBI taxonomy): Eukaryota > Viridiplantae > Streptophyta > Pinopsida > Pinales > Pinaceae > Pinus > Pinus taeda. The sequence continues at coordinate 177,222 of APFE030473213.1, read as the reverse complement.
TAACAAATTTTCTGTGAAAGTAATCAGCGGCACTTCATCTCCGTCTCTTCTTCAGAAAGTATTTTATTGCTATCCATACACTACGCAGAGCATGTTATTGGACAAATCTTGTATCCCATCTCCATGATACAATGGGTCTCTTGAACAATAAGAATACAAAATATGACCATGCTATTCTTACAACTTCTCAACTTATGAATGTATTATCTTATGTTCTATTCGGTGGTGTAGATAATCTTTTGCTTCTATTTTTTATTTTATCAATTAATGAGAGTGAATTTTATTCTCCTTTTTCTATCATATTTCTCTGGTTGCTGGTTGAAATTCTACCATGTGCTTTCAACTATTAGTTTTTTTAAGCCTTTGGTTTCTTAATTCCATGCCAAAGATCCATCTTTATGTGTTTATTTCTTATATAAAATGTAGAATTTTAATGATATTCTGGACATAAGAATGAGGGATGCCCCCTTAATATAAGAAAAAGCACCTTTGGTCTAATTGTTTATTAGTTATCACTTGATATTTCTTGTTGGACATCTTGAAATCATTCTTATCCTGTGGTGCATTTTTTAGTGATAAAAGTTAGCAACTAAACATGTGTTCAAGTAATGACATGGTACATGTTTATTTTAATAGGCTCTAAGAGGCCCTCTTATAATAATAGAAAGTACATAGTGCAGCCGTTGAGGGCCAAAGTCAAATATATATTATGGTTGATGGAGATTTAAATTGGGGAATCTATACTTTCATAGTGGAATTTCTTGATTTTGTTGAATTTGAATAAATACTAGAATCTCATGCTTCCATTTTTTGCAACAATTCAGACATTTCAATCCCACTCTTAAGCATTTCAAAATATATATCCATTTCTTACACCAGAAGGCATAAAAAAATATCAACTAGTTGTAGTTTGGTTGAATGTACATGTATCTCTTTCTAATTTCCATATATATTGTTCCATTTCACAGTTGTGGACTTTAGTGAATTTGTTTCTAAAAAGTACCAAGATTGTTTTGTGGTTGTTCTAAATGATTTCTCTCATGCTCTATTTTGTTTCTTTTCATCATCTTGGATACTTAAATTTTTATTTATATGTGGCATAACTTAGGGATATCATCATCCATGAAACCTCTTTCAAAATCTATGACTTTAAACTACATTTCTTCCACTAATGTTGTGTTTTTGGAAGATGTTACACCACAATTCAGAAAAACCAAGACAAAGCTAGTATTGATGCTTCTTGGCAAAGAAGATTGTGACCTGTAGACAAATGCAACATATTGTTCCCTCATAAAAAAGTAACATTTGTGAATACGTTTACTATTGGAATCATGGTTCCAAAGGACTACATTTGGCCCGTCGATACAAACTTATATTTGCAAGCACCTACAAGTATTGTACAAGATGCACACTTTGTAGGGTTGGAAACTCTCTCTCTCTCTCTCTCTACATGCACTGCTAACGTTAACTATGCTTCAACTGGTAATTCTAGTAAAACCATTAATAATTTCTGATAATGGAGTTACTGGTGACTACATTGGTTGTATGGATATTTCATATGAGGCTATGATAAGTGATGGAGCTGACTACATTGATTGCATTGTCCAAATAACAAAAAAAGGTGTTCTTATCTATAGGGAATCAACAGAATTTATGATAGGAACAAATAGCATATCAAATTCAATGCTTTATCCATCTCATCTAACAATAGTACTAAACATCAACCTAATGGTGTCAGATACCCCAAATAACAAACCAAGCATCTTCATTCTTCATCTCACATGGAATGAAATTCAAATCTTGAAACTTAAGTGTGATCCAAACTGGCTAAATCAGTCAAAATAATAGAAAATCTCTTCCTAACTCACCATTTAATTTCCAAATTTTCAAAAATGTAATTATTTTAATTCTTCCTCAAATGATTATACATTCTTAACCTCTCCCTCTTTTTTATCAATAATAATTGAGAACTTTATCTCCATTAAATATAACAGGTTCGTGGAGTTAAAATCTTACACAAAAAACATTATTCATTTTATTTTGGTTCTAGAGGGAAACTAATGTAATATTCTCATATGAATTCCTTGGAGCGAACATTTACAACCCCTTTAATATAGATGGCTGTAATATTTTAGGGATCCCTATAGAAGCCAATGTGGGGAAATACATGAACTTGTCTACCTTTTGGAATTTACGCAGAGTCAAGGAAACATTCATGCCATTATCAACATAGAGGTACAATTCTTCAATATCAATAGTAATTTGAGGAGTTACATCTAAAATAAGAATAAAATAAGAATAAACGGTATATATTATAAACTATATCTTTTTTCTTTGCTTTTTTTTTCACAGAATGCATAAGCTATAACATTGGAAATGAACCTTAGTATCGTAGATGCCACTATTTCATCTCTAAACATGAGTAGTTACACCAACATGACTGACAGGATCATGATAAAATGTGAGTTCAAGAAACTTAGAAAATTTAAGCTAGTTTATGTTGCAGACAAAACTCATGTCTGCATTCTAGATTCTACCATTAAGGAGATCAAAACATTTCTCATCTTATAGTATTAAAGAGGATTGTGATTTTCTAGCTTCCTGGTCATTTCTTATAGGGTACGTGGATATTGTCTAGTGAATGCACTTTTACAATATGTCATTTTTTGTCTTTCTTCTCAAAAATGAATTTTCCTAGCTAGGCTTACTACTATACGAGAAGGGTGCTTAATACATTTATTTAAATGAAGGTGTATATATGTAATTTCAAGAACTCTCATAACTCACATACTTTTTCAAATGGTGTTAGCTCAATGGAAGAGCATCTGTCAACAAGAGGTTGGTGGTTCAATTCCACATTGCCCTAACATGAATTAGTCAATGAGATTATAGTTTATTTTTAATTAAATATTTTATATTGATTTAATTTCAATGGTGACATGACATATTTGTTTGGATTCATTTTTTTATATTGTGAGATAGAAGCTATATTGTATTGTCTTTAAATATATTTTTTTTATTGTATCTAGAGACACAATAGCTAGGATTTAAAGACATATTGTCTCTATAATGGCAATGTCTTTAATCCCAACTATTATCTCTAGAGAAACAAAAATGAAATTGTCTCTTAAGAGGCAATAATGCTTCTGTTATATATTGTCTTTATAGAAACAATTTTTTAAGACAATAGTTTGAGACAAAAGGTTAAAAAAAATTGTGACTAGTTAAAATAATTTATCCAAAAATTATCTGAATTATTTTCTTAAAACCTCCTTTATATTATAGTGCTACCTAAAATTTTTGTTATATATTACTACGTAGGATTCCTTATAATAATGTTAAAAATAATAACACGATCAGTAGTGACTTTGTTATTGAAAATTAATTAAATTGGATCATATCGGAAGTTATCTATCTTATATTTAAAATGGAAAAAATTAAAAACAAACTCACCATACAAACCTAAAATGACAACTTTACAGGTATATTACATTATACATTTAAAAAATACCAATAAATTAAATTATAAAAAACTATCTAAAATTTGAAAGGAAAAAATAAACAAAACCAAAACCATAGAATGCGCCCTCGTAATCCGCACTTTGAAAAGAAAGGTGAAGATGAAGGTGATGAAGGCACTAGTTTACCTGCATCCCCAAATGACGAACTTCCGGATAAACAATTTCAAATTCCTTCTTCTGCAAGACGTTCACGATTTTTGATTAGATGATGTATTGTTTTATAATCATACGCTCTTCACACCATCTTATACCTCTTCATGTTGCATAATTTTATAATCGTCTTCTTGTATTGTTTCATCTGTTGGGTTGTACCTCTTTTACATATTAAGGTTCATCTCATTAAATAATTTTTTGACAAATGACTTGTTAGTGATGCAATATTAAATACACAAATAAAATTTTAAAGTGATTAAACTAATTTCTTGCTATTAAGATTGATCTCATTAAATATTTTTTTGACAAATGACTCGTTAGTGATGCAATATGACTCTCGAACATAATGGAATATATTTACAAGAAAGAAATGTTTCCGTCGTGAGTAATTTATAGATATGGGACTAATACTGAATTTTTTTAAATTTCATATTATTTTAGATAATATTTATAAAGTAAATAATTGAGATATTTTATATTTTAATTATGATTTATAATTTATCCATTAATATATTTTTTAATTAATATATTTAAATTCACTTTTTTTTCTTGTGATTTTATAAATGTTTTATTTCTAGGCATATTAAAATATTTTATTTTTCCATATATTAAATATTATTAATATTTTTTCAAATGTTATATATTATGAATGAAATGAATGCACCTGTTGGCAATTAAATTTTTTAACTTTTAATTACTCTTTCTCTCATATATATTAAGTTCATATAAAATTATTTTATATATAGTCAAAATTTCCAAAAAAAAAAACAAAATCTATAGATATATAGGAAACTAAAATAATTATGGTTGAGAGTGAAATAATTAATTGAAATGAACATGTGATATCAATTAAGTAATCCAAACAACACATTAAGAGTGAGAGTATTGATATTTTATAATCATAAGTGTATTTTACAATTCTAATTTAATTATCAATAGTCATTAGGTAGATGGTAAAGATTCAACCTCCATTCAAAATTCTTATTTCTTACTCCTAAATATTTTTTTTCAGTTTAATTTATTTAATGAATGACCTTCTCAATTCCTCACCAATTGTATTATTCTTCACTTCTCATCTCACGAATTTTCTACTTCTTCAATACTTGTCCACTTCTAATGTGACCAATTGTCTACTTCTTCACCACTTGTCCCTTTGGTCTCTGAATAATGTTGCATAATCTCTTTCATCTATCCACCTAGACTAATGTACTTATATCTAGTTGGTGGAATGTCATTACCTAACCTCTCCCAATCAAAATTTGTTTCAATTGTTTCAACAAATTGGATTGCCTTACATCTTAGTCCTACACTTAACTTATATGTGTACATGAAAAGACCAAGGAAGCTTCTACAGGGACACCAAAACATTGCTTTCACTTGCAATTTCAATATAGTTTTAAAATTCCCCTCATGGGACAATCTAATGATTAGCACCATAAAATGTTATTCCATAGGGTGATATCTTTAACCTATTATGATTAAACTCAAAGACAATCATGAGATTTCCACTCTTACTAAGAAATTCTTGATATATAACTTATAAACTAGAACATAGTCTTAATATTATAATGGAACCCACAAATACACTAAATATAATTTTAATACAGCGTCACTCTAATTACAAAGTTACCTTAATTTTAATACCTTCTATCGCGTTGCAGTTTTGATACATACAATATAATTTTATGAAAAATATATTCCATGCTCCAAATATATTAAGTGTTTCAAAAATATATCTAGCCTTGGCATATGAATGTATTAAAAATATGTTTTAATATTTAGTGATATATGTAAAGGTTTGTCTTGAACTTATTAAAAATACCTATTAATAATAGGTGTTTCAAATATATTTTGGTGATTCAATATGTAGCGAAGCCATTTGAATATATTAAAAATAGGTTTCACTATTAAGTTTTTAAAATATATTTAGCGTTAAAATTATATTGAAATTGTTTTGAATAGATTACCCTCAAAATATGTTTCAATATTATGTTTTTAAAATATATTTAGTGTTAAAATTATATTGAAATGGATATGAATAGATTATTTTTTATTTTTTATTTTAATGCTTTTAGAGTAAAAAAGTTAGAGAAAATAATGTCTCGGATTAGTTTTAGTAGTGGAAAAGTTGGGGTGTTAGAAATTTTTTGAGGTTGATTTGAAGTCTTAAATGATTATGAATTTTTTGCAATATAAATATTTAAAAATATTTAAATATTACATCTCTTAACTATATTTTATATATAAAGACTTTACTTTTCCAATAGTAAGATACTTTTTAATTTCATTTTACACATAAATAATTTTATATATCAACACTTTTCTAATAGTAAAATACTTTTTAATTTTATTCTATATATAAACACTTTTTCAATAGTAAGATGTGTTTTAATTCCATTCTATACATAAAGACTTTTTCAATAGTGGAAATAATCTAGAAATAAGATCACAATGAAGTGGATGAAATTGTGAGGCATTTAAGTCATGAAACTTCATTACCTCATGTTTCTTACCAGTTTGAAATTTTAGCACACATGCCTCCACTTATACCTTCCCCTTTCTCAAACAATTCATTTTAAATTCACAATGAAATATAAATATACTAACTTTTTTTTCCATCCCCTGCATGCGGCATAAACATTTTTGGAATTTAAGCCAATGGATGAAAATCACTCATGAAATTGACTAATGGTTGTTGATTCATAACTTTTGGCAGTCATATCTAGAGTTGTAGGGCACAAAATCAAGCATAGGAGAGCTTATTGGAAAGCAAAGAGACAAGAGAAAAGAAAATGACAATGGTTATTTGGTCGCAAAAAATATGAGATTAATGGTTATGTGGTTGCAAAAAATATGAGAATGGTTATTTGGTTAAATATGCAAGTTTAAATCTTGTAAGGATGAGCATAAAAAGGGTCTTCAAAATTGCACCAAATTAAGACAACTTGATTTATTTTAGGGGTAAAATTGAATGTCAAAATGTTTGTGTTGTTTAATTCATGCCATATAATATTGGTTCTCCTCAAGGTGTTATAATTTTGTTGTAAACGCAACAATAAATGAAGTACTAAACAACAAAAATTAATTTGGCCCAAATTTAGGAACTTGTTTCCAATTTATAGGAAAACCCTATTCCTAATTTATAGGAATTTATTTCTAATTTATAGGAATAGGGTTTTCATCAAATAATTTGATGGCCTCCCGCCAATACAAAATATCTCTGACTTGTGTCCGGAAGCGAATTAAAGTTGACTTAACTTTTTGGTACTTGCATTGGTAAGCGGATTAGGGTTATGACCTTCGTTCCCGGTTGGCAACCTCCATTTGCCGGTTCACCCCTATATGACTCTAAACCTTTTGTCAACTTATCATTTGCTTTGTGCGCTTTCCGTTTTCACTGTGCTCTCCTCTGTGAGGAGATTCCGCCCCTCTGTCACTCTGGTTCGGTTTTGATTTTACGGGTTCCCTCGGCCCCTTCTTAACGTTACTATGATGCTCCAACGCTCATGAGGTCGCTGTCACCTGTTCAGGGTTTGTATCTGTTACAACTGGTTTATTTGCTCGACTTTTTGTTTATAATGTTGCTCCTATTCAGCTCTGCTAACTTACTATTTCATGACAGGGGTTCTACAGGCGTTCTCATTCCACTTGCACTTGAAGGTAAGTTTTGGTTCTTTGATATAGGTGTTTTTACTTTTCCTTTTCGTGCCTGAGACACTCGCTCCGTGTCTTCAGGGTTTTTGGACGGTTTGATGGCTTGGCTCGACCTCCTCTGCTCGGGTAAGCTCTCTCCCTTCTACTCACATTTATTCTTCAGTTTTCTTTTATGATTACTCAGGTCATGACACCACTAATCTTCTCTATTGACTGTCTACAGGTGGTCGGGTACTATTGCTCCTGGGCAATGCTCCTCGTGGTTGCTGTTCAAACTCTCGGACCCTCCAATCACTGGTTTTTCGGGTAGGGTCTTAACTTGTAGGTCTTTAATTCATAGGGTTTTGTTGAGTCTTAGGCTCATAGCTCTCTGTCGCCTGTGCAACGAGTTTGACTGCTCTCGGTCGGTATAATGTGTTCGTCTTCTGTAGTTTCGTGGATGTATTGGCCTCCGTCCTGTAATATATTTCTGGGTTATTTGAAACCCTTTACTGTAGGTGACTTTTCGGTGGTTTGAACCCGGTCTATAGGTTTTGTTGGTGTATTTGCTGTCGGTGATTTCCACTGTGCAAACCCTCATTCTGTTGCTGGGATTAATTGGAACCCTCGGGTATTTGAGAACCCAGGTTGCCGATACTATGGCGTTCTTTTATTGTAATAACTCTTATGACTCTACAATTTAATTTACCTCTGTTTGTTGATATCATTGGCTATTGTATTTCCCCTTCGGGGTTTGGTTTCTGTTCTCGTGTTTTGGATTTTGAATAATATGCCGGTTCTTGAAAATGTTTCGAACAGTGTACAATGATTCTTTCTTTACAATCTTAGGGATGATACAATATATGCTAGAGTTTTATCACAATTCTTTATTCAGTTCTTGAAAAGATTTAGAGGTTCCATGAAATACCTGTAGTTTCTATCTACATGCACGGTCTTTGCTCTCTGTGTCTGAAAGTGGTTTAACTGTCACATCCGCTTCTATTATGATGTTGCTCGTGTGCTGGTTGGTGTACGTGACCGGCTATTTGCTTTGTTGAAAAGTGTTCCGACGGTCACGTCTGCTTCACCTGTAAATTTATCTATCTCTAGTTTCCAATCTCATTTATTCGTACAGAAAACTAGAATAGAAAGCATGAAATCAAATTATTGCAGTGATGATGAAAAGCAAATAAAAGTAGATGATAATATCTTTTTCAGAAATGACTGTATTTCTTTCTTGTCTCGTTTGAGAGGGAATCCCATACAATGGTTCCCTTCCTGCTTATATCCTAATGAAACACAACTGTTCTTTGTAAACTGTCTCAACAGAAAATAACTGTTTTGTCAGTTCTTTAACTGTCTTTAGCTAATGTAATTTTAAAGAAACTAATTAATTATTTTTTTCTGTTACCAATTCCTATTAAACAGTAACAGTGATCCACTATGATTATCCTAATCCTATCAAACTACAGACAGATAAAATAAAATAAAACAAGTAAAATAAAGTCACGTAACTGACAAGCCCAACACTTGTCCAATTAAAATAAACGACTGTGTGTTCTGGTCTCTTCGTGAGACTGTCAACCACTTTATGTCTCCTCAGAGCTGGATGTTCCTGCATCATAATTATATTTGAATGATTTTTAGATCTTAATTCTAATAACAAATTGCAATTTAAATATGGTTTTTTATGATAATTGTTCTGGATATTTTTGCAAAAGTTTTTAAATCCCAAGAATGGAAAAGTGAACAAAGCTCTATGTATTTTGAAGGCAATTACATAGTGGTTTCTCAAAGATTCAATATGAGAATTGCATGCCTCTAAATTCCATCGTACATCCCATTAAATATTTAGGATTGAAATCCTTAAATTGATTGTGTTCAACATACCTCTACTTTTAATTAATTAGTATTATTATTTAATAGGCACCAGGATTGCTTAGTAGGGGGTTTGATTCCAATTGAAGGAAATTTTTCACTATTGTAGAGAAGTTTCCTGGAGGAGCTTGGGACCTGCAGGATCCTATCAGAAGGGAGATGCCGAGGATCACAGAAGGTCATGTTGTCATGAAATTTCTATAAAGCATTCACTATTATGAAAAGAAGGGTGTTAAAGACATTTATTTAAGATGAAATTACCATTTCCTCTTAAAATTATCATTTCGTCTCAATTATTTATTTTATATTAAATTATTTTAAAATCCACTTTCACTTTGTCGAAACAACATGAATCCATGAGGATAAAGCATAGTCTCCTGAAATTGGCATAGGTTAGTCGTCGTGTTTCAACTCAATCTTCTTGGAAGGCTTCATATTTACACCTTAATGTATGATACAGAAACTACTGGCATTGGAACGAAAAGGGAAAGTTTTGGCTCTAAAACACAAATGGGCTCACTACGGGTGGGTGGAATGGGTATTGCAGGGGAGGGAGAGAGGAGAATCTATCTATTTTATTTTGTAGAATATTCTCAATCACAATCAATCTAGTTGATTAAATACCACACCCCAACATCACCCTTATTAGAAGTTGCTACAATTTCAACAAATACAAGCACAGGGATTCAAAATAATGCAAGGTTGAAGGTTCTATACTAGACATGTAGGTGGTCCTTTAGTTTTATGGGATGACTACAACTTTCTAGTGTTTTCCACTCGATATACGAATGCCAATTTTATCAAATCTTGAAGCTTGGAGAACATTCTTAGTAGTATTAGACATGGAGTGTGGACAATTTTTGGTTGAATTGATAAGCATCACGGTGATTATAATGGCCTTAGTTTTTATTGCCAATTGTATTTATATTGAATAATGGATTTATGGGTGGAGAGTGTTTGTGGTGGTAACAAAGCATATATAGAGTAGGGTGCATGAGGGTATCTTGCATATTCATAAGTATGCAGGTTTTTCCCTAGATAACTGTATTCATATTCATAACCATACGGGTATCCATTATTATGTCAATATCCATATGCCACTCCTTTCTCCTGCAATGATTGTATTAGCATCACCATATTAGTGTTAAATCCATGTCCATATGAAACTCCTTGGTGGTGTTGTGGTTGTGGTTTAATATTGAAAGTTTCTCTTTTGGGGTTTCACAATTTAAATCAAGAGTAGTGGGCTAGAAAAATTTAGATGTTTGGAAGAGAGCTCACATTGCAACCACTTCTAGGGTTTCAACCCCGGTAACACTCAAAAGGTAATTTTCACGTTTTCTATTTTATTTTTACCCCTTCTGGTATACAAGGTCTTAAATATTGTATTAGACTCTTTGAAATATCAAGGATAAGGGTTTAGAGTTTAAATAATTTTCCAGTTTGTAATTTCAATATTTTCTTTCGGCTTTTTAGAAGACAATCTTTTGCCTGACTGGGTGTTAGACCCATTTTTCCCACTTGTTGTTTTTCTTTCAGTATGTTATGCTTCTAGTGTTTAATGTCCACATATTTCTCCTCATCACCTCCATGAATGGACTAGTAACGATTATCTATCAAATTTAAATCTTCTACAAGAGCCAGACTGAGAAACACGCAAAACAAACCATTAATGCTACAACCCCCTAGTTCGATAACATGGATAGACCTTCATCCCTTCCCCAATTATCCTTTTACTCATTATGTCGCATAGAATCCCTTACCATTCAAAAGGTTACTTTGAAGCAGGAGCGAAAGAGGGGAGCAAGAGAAAGCAGATGCAAGGAGTGACATTTTCAAAAGCCCTAATTTGGGAGAATTTTTTTGTATAACATATATTTTTATATATTTTGCTACATATATGTCAACAAAAGAATGTACAATGATGAATTAGATATAGAAAACATAAAAGCATGGATTACACCATATACCATCAATCATCTAAAAATTATAATCATCATTAACCACATCCACAAGTTACAAGTTCTCATTTATATAGCATGTAAGGGTGCACATAACCAAAATAACATCGAGTGTAATCCATATTTAAACTGGAAATACGTCAACAAATAGGGTCTGGATGGCCTCTAGCATCCAAAAAAATCATGCTACAACAAATAGCTACATATCATCAAAATCATTGCCTATCTTGGGATCTTTGTCATTAATATTATCGTCTAAGCAATTAACATAAGATAGAAAAAATGTAGCATGTCAAGTCAATATTTTGTTTGAGTGATGGGTACATTTTTAGTAGGGTCATGATAGAGGCGTTTGACAACCAATTTCACTAAGATGAACATACATAGAGCGATTGGTGCTCTTTATTAAATATGAGTCCCATACCCTAGTACATCACACAATGCAATGGGAACATTGCAATTCCCTCGAAATCCTAAAAACTAATAAGTTTGTTGGATTTTGACTGAGATCTAAAATTCTACTTTCTCCATATGAAATTCAATATTATTATGTTTCATTGTTTGGAGCTTTTACTATGCAGAGTATGAAGTATGTGCGGGAGAGAAGTTGCGTAGAGATTTCTCTTTTAGAGCTATGAATGTTTGCGGAATGATTAGTATCAGTAATTTCCATTGTGTGTGGTTGTGTGTAGGGAATTTTTGAACCATTGTGACATTAAGCAATGATACTTTTACAAATTTGCAAATAGTATATATGTGTGATAGAGCAGTTGCGTAGAGATTCTGATTTTATAGCTATGAATATTTGTGGAATTATTGATATTCTTGATTTCCATTTTGGGGGTGGTGCATAGGGCATTGTTAAACTATTCAAGTTAATTTGTAGGATTTCTTTGCGCTGAGTGGATAATTGTGTCATATTGGAGTTATATTTGTTTTCTATTAACAAGAAAAATCTAGAAAACAAGATACGTGTGGGAGAATGGGGGATGTTGTTGCTTTTCCTTTGTCTTCCTTGGAAGAAGAAACAAAAAAAGAGACCTTAATAATATTGAAAATAATAATGGTCTATGTATATACACCCACCATGGATATTTTGTGCAGACAAATCATTTTGTTCGTACTTCTGCACAATAAACTCTTTGCACCCAATAAAACGAAAACAACCAACATCGATTACTAGTGATTAGTCTATTTGTATAATAATCACAATATGTTTTTTTATGAATTAAGAGACTTAATATTACTTACAAAAATTACATAAATATCACCGGGCACACAGAGGAAGCACCAAAATTCGGCCCTAAACTTCTACCACCTAGATGAGGCACTAAGCATTATATAGACAAAATGCCAGTACATCAAGGCCTTACAAGGCATGGACTGCTCTTCATACAAGTTATGCACAAACGCTAGAGTACAAGACCTCACAAGAGTATCCAACCACAATCCCATTCTAATAAACAACTTGGAATACATAAAAACATTTGGTGGGCCATCACAAAAGAACCCAAAAAACCATCGCAGGAGCCACTAATAAGGAAACAACAACCTCCAGCCAAAAAGCAGCCAGACCACCTCCACAATTCGCAATAACCACATATGAGTTGATGTTTCAAAACCCCACAAGGGAAAGGAAACACCAAAGGCAAAGGAAAAAACATACTCAACCTGCAAGAAAACATGGCCACAACTCTGATATGTCATTGTAGTTTGTAGGTCAAAAGGCCATCCAAGGCCTTGCCAGAGATAAGACCATAATATTCATGAGAAACCTGAAATTTTCCACCCACCACCCTCGATGATTGATCATTGTCTGAAGGTGATACCATTGTTGGAACCGTTCCATTGGAGCTAGGGGGATCTAGCACGTCCCCTCTATTGGATTTACATGGAATGTGGCTCTCCATGTGCACAAGACGTGCATAAATTTTTTCCATGCAGAACCTCAAATTTCTCAACATCCTTTTAACATCCTCGAGTGAGGGGAAAATGTTGTAATTCTCCATTGTTTTATCCCTCAGAATGAACCTCGACAATGTATTCTTTTTCAATGAAGCACCATCAAGTTTAGATACAACTTCTTCCTACCCCTAGTGTGTCGAGGGTCTAACACCCACCCGCACAAATCGTCTAACTACTCGAAATGGAACATAAACTATCTTTCCTCTCCAACTTTAGTCACAATTTCTTGATTTCCTAGAATTGGTGGAATTGTGAAGTAAGGTGACACAGAGTCATGGCCAAAGAGCCTTGTCCCTCTCTATCGAGGCTAGGATCTACCATAGTCGCCCCTCCTACTCTTCTTCCTCTACCTAGGTGGAATCATCAAGTCGCGAAGTGGTGTTTCAATTCCCTTATAGGGACATCCCCTACTTGTAAAAGAGCACAAGTACCAACATAAATCACCCTCAATAAAACCTGTATACTAGCACACTATCTCGTCACAGTAGGACCAGATGTAAGAGTGAAGCTTGAGTGAAGACCCACTAGAAAAGGAGAAGGATGAGACTTCCTGAATCACAACCTTTCCTCCCGCAACATTTGAACAACAATAGTGCCATGCCTTGAACAAGAAACTATGGTGAGCAAGCAACCACAAACAGATATACAATTCATACTTGCAACATTAGCCTATATACCCATGTAAACCTACTGAGACCAACCCACTCCAAGCTTTCCAACTATAACCACAACCATAGAAATAAATTGATACAAACCTCGACACTGAGTTACCACAATAGACCCATTAAATTTTCGAGACTTCAAGAAACAAATTACACATAGAGACTGAGACACCTGATCCTTAAGACCATATTTACCAAAACAACACCAGCAAAAAGCAGAGGGGGGACCAGAGCAAGTGAAATAGAAAGAGAGATATAGATTAAACTTTAAAGACCCAACCTCCACAAGCCAGTGATACTAGGTTGCGAAGACATTGACCACCTCTAAACTCCAAAGATCAAGAACATTGTGAACCCCTCCTCACTCTGCTAAACCCAGAATTTCCCTCCACACGAGAGCCTGAGGTTGAGGTCTTCCCCTCGGTTCTCACTTGTGCATCACAAATGAATTTGTGAGTGCTCAACTCCATAACAAATAACATGTGCCAACTATGTGTTTACATGCTCATGCATTTGTGACATGAGTTACATAGCATCCTTATTAATAACAAATTAATAGCTCAAGGGTAGCAATCAGAATGCCCTAAACCTTGTACCATCAACCATAACACACCATCCCTAAATAAAAATCACAATATCTTAAGACTTATATATTGCTATTATTTTAATATGAAATATTAGTAATACTTAATGAAAGTCACAATATGTTAAGACTTATTATACATTGTTATATTTAATCAGTTACAATAATTTCTAAAATGATAAATAGTGATTTTGTTATTAAAAATTAATTGAATTAGATATTTATAAAATATTAATTTTATATTTAAAATAAAAAAATTTAAATTCTACTACTCAAGATGAAAAAATCCCACATTTATAAATAGATTATATTATAATTAAAAAAAAAATACAAATAAAAATAAATTTAAAAAAATTAAAACTACATAAAATTTGAAAGGAAATAATAAACAAAACCAAAACGATAAAATGCGTTATGTTATCGTATTCCGCACTTTGAACATGATGATATTATAAAAAAACAACCTTCTAATCATCATGAGAAAACAACCTTTGCATGTGGAAAACATATCTTTAAATGTAATATTAGTTTCTCAATATTAAAGGGGATGATATATTCCACATAGAAGATCGTCCTTCATATATTTATGTCTATGCACTCACGAAATATTACTATTAGAAGACAACCTCCTTTGGATTTCGGAAAACGTGAGAAACGTCGCATATGCCAAGCTTCGTAAAGAAATAATCATAGCCTTGATTATATGTTGTTCGAATCACACGAACTAATCCGAGAAATGTTTATGTGGATGATTTGCGGAAAAATTGGGGTCAACGACCATGCCTTGCGTGGGTGCAAGACATCTTCCACGTCGAATTAAAAGGGGAAAGAAAAGGAGGGTGGGCAGTAAACTTGTCTTGCCGACACTGAGACGACAATCCCAAGCAATCGAAATCACGCGGCTCTTTCGGTTTTTCAATTTGTATAAATAAATATACACACCCAGACTCGTACCATCTTCTCTTCTATTTTCTTTGGTCGTGTGGCAGAGTGAGCAACATTTGTGTAGTCATAAAAGCAAGGCGCAAACCCTAACCCGCTATTTGCAGCCTTCCCATATATCTGTCTTCCATTCACCAGATTGTTAAGAGAGGAGATTAAGGTAGGCAATGGAGTCTGAATTTGAGCCTGCAGTACATACGGAGGAGACTCCTGAAGCTCGTATAGTCATCGTTGATGTCCCAGGTACGTCATTTCCACCAATATCTATAGTTATACCTTTTTATTGAAATATACAATGCGTTGCTTGTATGTGTCTGTACAGTATTTTTGAGAGAATAGAATCAATTATTTATGTTTGCAGGTTTTAAAAAAGAAAATCTGAAAGTGCAGTTGGATAACCGTGGAAATCTCATCATCAGCGGAGAACGTACTGGTGTGAATGAAATGGAGGAAAAGGCGAAGGTGGGAGGAAGATTGGAGAAAACGCAAAGATTCAGAAAGGTTATTGGCATCCCCCACAATTTGAATAACGATGGGTGCGTCACGGCCAGGTTTAGGGATCAAACATTGCGTATCTCCTTGCCTTTGCGTGACATCTCCGACCAACAGAATCCGAATGCGACTCCTGCCAGCGGAAAGCCAGTTCAACCCGCACAGTCAAAGGACGAGAGATCGTGTCTCGCAGGACAAGAAGATTCGATTCAGGAGCAATCTGGGGTTGCACAAGATGTTCAAAGAGAAAGCCATCCAGAGGCGATTCGACATGATGAGGATAAAGCAAAAGGTAATGCGGCCGTGGAAGAATTGAAAGAATTGGTGGCAGGGAGAAAAACAGAAGCGCCAAAGCTTGGCCAAGACTTTGCTCATGGGGAACCACCAGTATCAAAAGACGCACAAGCCGTGTCTGCAAAGCCCGGCGCTGGAGACGAATCGCAATTTACACACTCGAAATCGAAACATGAAAAGGAAAAAGAAGCGGATGAAGCAGAAGAAGAAAGAGCTGAAAACAAAGACAAAGGTAAAGGTAAAGGTGATGAACGCACTACTTTACCTGCACCCCCAAATGACGAACTTCCGGAGAAACAATTTCAAATTCCTTCTTCCGCGAGACGTTCACGGTTTTTCATTAGGTGTTGTATTGTTTCATAATCATACGCTCTTCACAGCATCTTATACCTCTTCATGTTGTATTGTTTTATAATCGTATTCTTGTATTGTTTCATCTGTTGGGTTGTACCTCTTTTACATATTAAGGTTCCCACCATAAATGAACCTTGATTTACATCTATACAATGAGTCGCCAAAGAAGGCGAACGTTCAGTTCACCGTTATGCGCATGGTATTAAAATGATGTATCTACAACCCATTTGTATCTATTTTCCTGACAAGGAGAGGCTGCAGCGATCTTTGTGTATCTGCTAATAAAATATTTACTTTAACAGCTCTGGTGTTCGCTAATAGTTTATATTGAAAAATTTAAACATAATAGTATGTTAAGTGGTTGGAAAATTTTACAGAGAGAGAGAGAGTTACCACGCGAACGCTATTATATTGGAAGAAAATTATTTCCAATTGAACTAATGGAAAGGATTAAATTATTATTACTAAGTGATAATTTTTTGGTTTGTTTTAATTAATTTATAAAAAAAATCAACAACCCTCAAATAAAATAAAGACTCACAAAAACTACTGAAACAACGATTAACCAACCACACAAAAATTACACTGAAACAACAATTCACCAACCAAATGTAATAAGTCTAGAGAAAAATGTATATCATCAAACGTACGTTAAAATATTAACTTCCAGAAACATCAACTCATTAATACTATGATCAATTATAAGTACTTTTCTTAAAATGTTTTAAATACATAAATAAAATTTTAAAGTGTTTAAACTAATTTCTTGCCATTAAGATTGATCTCATTAAATAATTTCTTGAGAAATGATTTATTACTGATGCAATATGACTTTGAACATAATGCAATTAATTTACATGGGAAAAATATATCTTCATAGATTTGGGACTAAGATGGTATAGTATTTACATAGTAAATATTGAGATATTCTACGTTTTGTTTATGATTCATAATTGATCTATTAATATGTTTTTGATTAATATATTTTAAATACATATTTTTTTCTTATTAGAAAGTGTGTGATTTTCTCGGAATGAAATATTTAAATAAGTTAAATATATATAGATATATATTAAAATGTATTATTTAGGTAAATATTAAAATATTTTAATTATTAATATTTTTTAAATATTATATGACTAGTAAAATGAATATAACTTTTAGCATTAGAGATTTTTTTTTTTAAATTATTCATAGATAGATATATAAGAAGCTGAAAAAGTGAAAATTAAAAAATTTGTGGTCGATTGAAATGAATTTATAATTTCAATTAATTAATCCATACAACACATTGAAAGTGAGGATATTGATATTTTATAATCGTAAATATATTTCACAATTTTAATTTAATTAGCACTATGGGTGGGTGGAATGAGTCTTCCGCGGGAGGCAGAGAGAAACATCTATCTATTTGCTTTTGCGGTAGTTTCTCAATCGCAATCTATCTATTTGCTTTTGCGGTAGTTTCTCAATCGCAATCATCCTTGCTGATTAAATACCACACCTCCAACGCCACCCTTATTATCAACACCTATAATTTCAATGACTACAAGCACGCGGATTCGAAATAATGAAGGTTGAAGCTCCCAGACTTGAAGTGGGGATGGTGCTTTAGTTTTTTTTGGATGAATACAACATTCCGGGCTTTGTCATCGATATGCGGATGGAAATTTTTTCAAATCTTGCAGCAAGGAGCATGTCCTCTGCAGTATTAGACATGGAAAGTGGATAATCGTTAGTCGAAATTGATAAGTTTCACAGTGATCACAATGGCCCTAATTTTTATTAGTCTTTGAATTTATATTGACAACCATATTTATGGGTGGAGTGCGTTTATGGTGGTAGGAGAGCATATAAAGAGTAGGGTGCATGAGGGCATTCTGACTATTCATAACTACGTAGGTTTTGCTGCTCTTGATAACCACATTGATACTCATAATAATATGAGTATCCATTATTTTGTACATATCCATATGTCTACGGTGGTTGTGTTTAATCCATGTCCATATGATACTCGGTGTTGTTGTGGTTATGGTGTAATATTGAGAGTTTCTCCTTTTTGTTTCAAAGTTTTGATCAAGGATAGTGGTCTAAATAAGTTTAGATGCTCGGAAGACTGTTTGCATTGCAGCCACTTCTGGTGTTTTCACCCACACAACGCTCAGAAGGTAATTTTCACCTTTAGTGTTTTTCTCTTTTTTCTTTTATGGTATAGAGTGTTTTAAAGATTGCATTCGAAAGTGTTTTAAATATTGCATTCGGATTTTTGACATATGAAGGTTAAGGGTTTACAATTTAATTACTTTTCCGGTTTGTAATTTCGATATTTTCTTTTGTGGTTTCAGATGATTCAAGATTTTCTTTTGGTATTTTAGATGATTCAATATTTTCTTTTGGGATTTCAGAAGACAATTTTTTGTCAGGCTAGGTATCCAACCCCTTTTTCCCTCTTGCTATTTTTTTTTTAACGTATATTATGTTTTTGGGGTTTTATGTCCAAGAATTTCTCTTCGGCACTTCCATGACCGGACTAGTAACAGTCATATGTCAAAGTTGAATCCGCTACGAAAGCGAGAGCCATAAACATGAAAAACACAACATTAATGCTACGTCCCCCTAGTTCGATAACATGGACACACCTTAGCTCCCTCCCCAGTTCCCTTCTTTTTCACTATGTTTCCTAGCACCCCTTACAGTTCAAGACGCAAGCTTGTCTGACGATACTACTCATAGTTTGTTTGGCCCCTTCCCACTCCAGAAGGCAAGCATTGTTCAAAACTCTAAGCTGCTTGAATTGACGTTGACTAAAGACGGTTTGCCCAACCTCATTACCATCCCTACTATATACGCCTAGCCCACCTAATCCAGGAGGCTTTTCCTCCATTTTTCGCTTGAGCATTGAAAGTCTGGTTTCTGTTAGGCCGATTTCATCTGCATTTTGTTAAATATGTATTTTATAGTTTCAATATTATTATTTTATTTGCAAGATTTTTATTCTAATGGTTATGTTTTTCTTAATTTTTAGTTTTCTAATCATTTCAATTTTATGGCGCTTTTTCCAAGTGTTTAAAGGGATTTAGGATGCTTGTGTATTTTTTCTCTTTGTACCTAGTTGTGAATGTTGTCTTCATTGAGCACTTTGTTATCACTAGTTACCTAAAAAATATTTTAGTGTGAAAGTATGGAGTTGACCGTGGAAAAAATAAAGGCTCGCCATTTAACTGTTCAATCAAGTGCTTTTCAAGAGTTCCATCTAGTTCTTTGGACATTAAAAATAGCTCGATCAAGCCTTAAAAACAAACTCTCGATCAAGATATAACATTCTATTGGGCCTTATTGGGCTATACTTTTTTTTATTAAATATTTGGTAGCTGGATTGATTGGAGCTCGATCCAGCAGCAATGGAAGCATGGAGTATTCAAATAAATCTAGGTATGTATTTTATCTTTTCATGTTTTTGGTATTTATTTATCTTTTGGAAAAATAAACAAATTAATTAAAAAAACAACTATGTACAAAAATCATCAAAACTAATTAATCAAAAAAAATAACTATACAAAAATCATGAAAATCACAAAAGACCCTTCAAAAAAATAAAAAATAAAAACCAATCAAGAAAACCATAAAAAAAAACTTCCAAACAACTTAGAAAACTCCAAAGCCAACCTAGAAACCATAATAAAAACCCTTCAAAACAACTTAGAAAACACTTTGAAACCACTAAAACACTATAATTTAGGTTTTGAATTTTTTCTTACTTGTAATGTTTTGTTTATTAAATGCATATTTTCTGAGTTTGAATGGTAAAACAATGTTTTTCCTAATTATTATGGGTTTTAAAGTTTTTCTTTAAGAATTTTATGAAATAAATTTTCATTTTTTTTTTAATGTTTTTGTTATTTAAAATGTATTTTAAATTTCTAACAAATTTGACGGAAAATATATCCCAAAAAACTTCTAAACAGGCAAAAAAACAAAAGTACAACCATAAATGAGTAAAATAAGAAATTAAGATTGACAAGATGAATATAGTTGATCACAACTAACTTCTATTTATAAAATAAAGAAATCTATATTTTATTTTATCATTTTATATTTAAATTATTTTATATCTTAATTTTTTTTTTAATAATAAATAGGTTATGATGCTAGTTTTGAAAATAAATATTTAATTCTTTAAAGTTAAAATCATTATATATATATACTATATATATATATAATATATATATATATATATATATAAACTAATTATATTTATAAGAGCATCTCATCTAGCTATATATTATAGTTTAATAGTTTTTATAACTCTTATACGGAACATAAAATATATTATTATTATTATTATTATATTGTATAGCTAGCATGGCATGTTACGACATAACCATAAGTATAGTTATAGCATAATGTTATTAAATATAATATAGAACTCTATAATTATTTTATCAATATATAACAAAAGTTATTTAACATAACAACATAATATAACATAGTATGTAACATAACTATAACTACTTTATAACTTATATAATTATTTAAATATAATTATATATATTTAACTATTATAAAGTATAATATTATATATATAATATATATAATTATATATATATATATATATTATAATATATATAATATATATATAAACTAGATATATAAATATATATAATTATATATAATTCTATAATTATTTATCATAACATAAAGTTAGTTGACAATAAGGAGGAGGAAAATGGCTCTATGATCTCCGAAAGGGTTAGATTAAGTTAATGTAAACTATAATAAACTTAGGAAAAATATTTTGGTAGGTGTAAGTAGGCGGTCTCCACTTGGCCTTCATGGTGTAATGGAAAGTGTTAATTGCAGTGGTTGGGCACCTCCTTACGACTTTGAAGTGGTTTCTATGCAGAACTAACAATTAAGTTTATTTAGTGAGATCGATAAGGAACTTGTGGATTAATACTAATATTCGTTAGAATCTATGTCGATATGGACATAAATTTCACCTCAACTTTCCATAATAGTGAAATTGGTGCCAGATGAATCAGCAGAGCTGAAGTTTTTCACCCCTAAGTCTTCCCCGGTGGAAGTCTTTGCAAACCCTAATACCTTAGGTATAGAGGAAAACCTTTTTTAGTTGAAGAGAAATGCTCTTAGGGTTTCGAAGGCTCAGAGAATCATATCTAGGAATATGTGCAAACATTCCCAGAAGACCACTTGATACCATCTCTGGTGACCCAATAATTTCTTGAACACTATTCAAACCCTAATGCATTTGCTAGGTTGATTTTAGAAAACCCCAATACGATTATGCTAGAGGGGGTTTCAGAGCAGTATGCATGTTAGGCCTCTGATGCAGTTCAATATGTGACAGACAAAAGCCAACTATCAAGGCATGATGTAGTCCATGCCAAAAAAATAATTGTTGGATATGGGTTCTCAACAACGGCTCAGTCCTATGGATATTTCATTGGTATTCCTTTTAGAAAACATCAGTATTGTCGGGGGGACATTAAGGTTGGAAATACCGAAGTAAATCCCTCGAATGTCTTGGAATCCCTAGATGAACACTTGTCAAAGAAATAAGAGAAGAAATCAAAGAGTACAAAAGTAAAAGAAAGAGATCAATTGTTGGTTTTAGGGGAAGGTGTTAAGCTAGATTAGGTTATGGATATGGTGGTATGCATTCTGGTAGGCAGTCCGGGGAGGGAATTAGTCATCAACATGATTGAAGAAATGGATCATGGAGGCTTGGGGCCGACTATTAGATGTTATGCTGACAATGGTTACGATGATTGGGGGATTGTTTTCCCTTCATTTCACAAGGGTTGACCATGCATCGTGGGTTCTTACCAAATATTGGCACATTAAATTTGCGTCCATTATGATGAAAAGATGGTTCCCACTTTTCAACCTAAAGAGGGAACAATTTGGGGTGGGTCTGATGTGCATAAGGTTGCTGAGACTACCCCTCCTATTCCAGAAATGAGATGTTTTTAGGAGAATCAAGGATGATTTGAGGGCCTTTTTGGATTATGATAAGTCATTCCATGAGACGGGTAAAATGGCTTTTGCCTGCATTGTAGTACACCTAGACACTAGGGAGGGCTTGTGAAAAGTCTGATGCTTCAATGGAGGGTCTTTACCAAATTGCAGAAGTTGCATTATGAGAGAGTTCCATTTAGGTGCAGGAAGTGTCATGAATTCGGTCATATCTTTAAGGAATGTCCATTTCTTTCCAAGGAGAAGTTTTTTGGTGATGGTTCATGTACAGATGATGTAGTATCTGGAGATAGAGATGCCTCAAATTCTATGTTGTAGACTCCTCAAAAGAGCTCGGTTCAAAAAAAAAGGCGACGGGTAGGGATGAAGGTCGTCGAGCATCCACTCAAAGTCAAACTACTACTATGGTTACTCATGCGTGAGTGTCTGCATCTACCCCCTCCAGGGTACCAATCTCGCTTCCCCATCCTCTGAACCTATTATTTCATTGAATCCATGACATTGTTATGCTTTATCTAGTCCTGCTATGAATCACAGGGTGGTTCTATCCTTATGAAATCTGAGTTCTATTACTTGTTCTATGGTCTCTGTTCATGTATATAGTCTGACACCTTTCCCTATCATCGATGCTTTAAACCTTGCTTCAAAAGTCCCGACGATGAAAATCTAATCTAAATCTAAGACTAACCATAGATACAATCTGAGATCATTATCAAAATTACTAAATATGTCCATCTGGGTTTATAGGTCTTTCATCATATCCCACGATCCCCAAAATTCCTAGAGGTAGATAATCCAATATTTCAAAATCCATTCATAAGGCCTATATGGATGTAGAATAGGGTAGACAATTGTTGTTAGATGGGTTTCCTAGAAAAAAGTGCACCCTAGTCGTGGTTTCTTGGTGTAGTGGATTTCTTTCAACTGCCTAGGGATGGCTAAGCCCACCAAAAAACTAGCTCTCTAAAGAGTATTTCAATCTGAAAGGTTGGATGCAATTTTATTACAAGAAACAATGGTGAATATTGAGAAAATTATATCTTTTTTCGAATTTATAATAAAGGGATGGTCTTTCCATGCCCTAGATGCTAGAGGTTGATCTGGTGTAATTTCCATCAATATAAATTATAGAACGATGAAGCTTGTGAAAGTATCAGGTAGGGAAGGTTTACTAGTGGATAATGTGATCCTTCGATAATTAGGTATAAAAGTGAGGACTGTAAACATTTACAGGCCATGTCACAATTGTATTGCATTATGGGAAGATATTATGGGGTTATCATTCATGCAAGGTGAGAATATAGTGTTAGGTGGAGACTTGAACTTTTCACAGGGTCATGCAGAGTTTTGGGGGAGCCATGCATAAGTGGACTCACTCACTAGTTTTTCTGAGCAATTATTGGAGAAGAACAATTTTATTGATATTGAAGTAGCGCATCTCCAGCTCCCGTGGAGGAATCGTAGGACATTTGATTCCATGTTAGTTAGGTGTCTAGACAGACTTCTAATTAAGGAAGCATTGATGGATAAGTTAACATTGATTAGACAATGGGTAGGATCAATAGGCATCTCAGACCATTCACCTATCTTCTTAGATGTGGATGGTATCCTCCCAAAGTCACATGCACCATTCAAATTTAATGCAACATGGTTAAGAAATGAGGAGTTTCAGGGGATAGTCATGGAGGTTTGGTAGCGCTGTGCTCTCAATGAGGATAGATAACTAGCTAAGAACCTAGATGGAAATCTTTTTCGACTGAAGCAGAGGAGTATTGAATGGGATGAGAACAAGAATAAAAAGGAAGAGGAGGCCCTTTGTAGAATCGATTATGAGTTGGCCCGTTTAGAAGACCCTGATAGTGGTTGCTTCACTACTATGCAATCAAAAGTACATATTACGCAATTGGAGGCAGAGAGACAGATTATTAAAGGAAAAGGAGGAAACACAGACACTTAAAAATATGGCAATATGGCTTCATGCAGAAGATGATAACACTAAATTATTTCAGCAATTTACAAGAGGATGGAAAGTTATCAACACAATATGGTCTCTAGAGGATGAGATGGGATCATCGGTTCATACATTCAGGAGTATAACAAATTTTCGAATCTTTAGGGGAATCTTCGAGATTCCTGGGGGTCCATATTTGACGGTGTCAGAAAGGGGCCAAGTTTATAGTCGTTTGACACTATTTCATGCCAAAAATCCAATAGTGATGTCTATTTTTGCAGCTAAGCTTTTCATTTTTAGTCCATGACAAAATATGGAGGTGTAAGGGTCATTTATCTAAATTTGATTGTAATTCATTTTTTATGTCATTTAATGAAAGAGGCCTCCCCACTTTGAGTAGGGTCTGGAGACGTAGACCACACTAGGTGAACTTCATAATCAAATTGTTTATGTGCCTTTGATCTCATGGTTTCTTTATGATTTATGTTTCTTTTCATGGGATTAGGTTACTTGGTTACATGCTTTTTTATCTGCTTTTTTGGTATTCATCCTTGACTTAAAAGATGTAGATCAAGTTTGGCATCATAGCAGGTCTTCTTGATGGGAGTTGAATGGGTGAATTCCAATGAGGAATAAGCTCTAAAGAGGAGAAGGAAAAATCAAATATTTGATCTCGAAGTGGAGCATGACACACAAATATGGAACATGGTAGATGAGGAAGCTTGGATGGAGGAAGAGCAAAATTAGCACAAGATCTTCTTCACCATGGTAGAGAAAGTTGACAAGTTGTTTGTAGAATATGAGAAGACAATCAATCCTGAGAAGAAAGAACCAGATGATCATGCCTCGGTAAATCATGATGGTGTAGGAGAAGAACTCCATTCCTCTTTGTCCTCCAGGGAAAGTTATTCTTCTTCCTCTTCTTTTCATTCTAACAAGCATCATAGGAATGCATTTAAAAAGCCATTTTTTAAGCTAGATGTCAAGTTTGATTTACCTGTATTTAATGGAGAATCTAATATCCAAAAGATAAATAACTAGATCAGACAGGGTGAAGTGCATTAATGCATACAACAAATCAGAGAGGATGAAGCCAAAATCTAATTAGCACCCCTTCGGTTGAGTGGCACTACTCTTGTCTGATCGGAAGACAAGTTGCAACAAGGAGGTAAGAATAGTCATAAACTTATTTCATCTTAGTCTGAGTTCATTTTTTATTTAAGAGGACAATTTTACCCATTGGGTAACAAACAAAAGGCCATGATGGAATGGAAACATTTGAAACAAAGCAAAGGTCAAACTATTTAGAATTTTATAGAGGAGTTTAGAAAACAAGCATTAGTATTGAATGTTCCACTAGACACTCCTGAGATGTTGATGAAATATATTGACTATTTTCATAGTTATTTGTGTCATTAATTGTTATTATTTAAACCTAAGTCTGTTGATGAAGTTAGTGTGAAGGTTGTACATCTTGAAAGTAGGGGGAAACATGAGAAATATGATTTCCCGAAGATGGCAGCATCAGCTAAAAGAAGAGAAGAAATTCCCTCATGTACTCATTGTGAGAGAGAGGGGCATGATGAGGAGAATTGGTGGAAACTGCATCCAGAATTAAGGCCTAAAAGGGACGATAGAAAAGAGAAGAAAAAGACAGTTGCAACTATGTAGGAAGACTAAGAATCTTTATCAGAGGATGATGAGAAGATCAGATGTGTAGGATTTGTAGGTGCTAGACCAATTGACCTGGGATTGGACTCATGTGATGAAATGAATATTACATCTCTTGGGATTGTAGAAGAAGGACCTATCGAATTGGCTTCCACTACAGGATATGAGACAATGATTTTAGCATATGTTGTGCCAAAAATGAAAAGGGCACCAAGTATAGCATGGCTCCAAGAAATCGAAGAAATCAAGGAAATCATTCAAGCGGAAAATGTTGAACTAAGGAGACTCCTAAAAGAAGGAGGGAAGGAGAAACAAGGATTGTAACATTAGTTACAAGCCAAGGAGGAGGCCTTGGAAACATTGCAGCATAACAAGCCTGAGGTAAGAAATGATTATTCAATTTCATGTACTATCTATGATGATGATTTCACTGCTTTTGAGAAACACACTACAGGAATTGTATCGAAATTGTTGAATAAAATGGGGTATCAAGGAAAGGGCCTCGACATTAATGTACAAGGTATTATGAATCTCATCAAAATGGAAGAATTACCTTGTCATGCAAGACTTGGATATGTCAGAAAAGATTTTTGGGAATTCTCCAAGAGAGGAAGTGACCAACCAACGACAGATGATGAGATCACTTCATCACATTCCATTGTAGTCAAGGTTCCATGGGCACTTATTAGAGGCACACCAGAAATAACTATTCCAAAATGATCCAGAAAGTTTAGAGGAGGAAGAATCATTGTAGTTCCTACAATGAGGATGGATACCAAACACCCATGTGTTAGATACTCCATGCCCAGAAAGCACCATTAAAGAAACTAGTTGGTGAAGATGTTCAACAAGCGAATCGACAACATTCTTGGTAGTTCACTTGGTTGAGTAAGAGATGGTTTTACTAGATATGGTAGCTTGTCACAGCCACATTTGTAAATATTGTGTTGTAAATAATTGTAAAAGTGATGATGTATTTTACAGTGCTTATTAAAGGAACGATGATGTTTTTAGCCTTTTTGTTCATAGTTGGGGTATTGGTTTCTATTATGATGTAAACTTGACCAAAGAGTGTGTTATAAACTTTTGTCAAGTATGGGGTTGTTTGAGTCATGTATGGTTTTTTATGTGATTGCAAAGAATGTACAAGTTTTTCTTTGAATACAAATGTTGAAAGTATGGCTTGACAATGATACATGTAGATTGCAGAATGTGTTCATGCTTTTGGAGGACCAAAATCTCTTAGTGGAGAGGAATGATCCAAGTGGCTTAGAATATCTCAAAAATCAAAGTTCTCGGATTCCACCCAAACTCGGACGAGATCAAAGTGTCTGTCATCCTCATTCCAATGGCCTGAATGAAACTCAAATCTGAGTTCGTATTCTCAAGATATAGCTGGTAAAATGTTTGGTCAAATTAGGCCTAGTGGCAACCACTAATCAGGCATCAATTTGGAAATTTTCCAGCTCACAGTTTGTTGCCACCAGAATGGGTGAATTTGTTGCCTCATTAATATTTTCAGTGAACCCCAAAAACCAGTCAATTTTTTTAACTAATTAAGTTTATATATATATATATATATATAACGGGTGTGGTGGGCATCCAACCCATTGGCAAACCCACTACCCGACCAACTAACATGATATTATATGGCCCAATGACCACACTGCATATGAAAAATGATGAGGCGAGTGGGATTCAAACCTGCACTAACCATGTGGCCAACACACCCTAAGTAGTGACCCCACTTAAACCAACAACACCATACCATAACTCACCACATAAAATGTGCCAACATAGCCACAACTCCAACCATTACCATTCACCCACATTTAAATAAAAAAAGGCATCGTGTAATATGAAAACAAACATGCCATATGACCACCAAAAAATAGTTAACTACAAAATATTCTGGGGAGGCTATGAGGTTGGAACTTGGGCCTACCCTAGGCTAATCTGGGTGCCCACCAATGGCCCAATTGGCCTCACATTGAAATATTTGTTGGAAAACTTATATAAGAAACAAACTCTATCATTCGTCCAGCGGGTGGGGCATCGAAGGACCACCGAATGGAAGAGACAGGATGGCAGAACCGAGCACAAGGGCTGATGCAAAACCCTAACATAGTGGATGAAGCGTAACCATTCCTAGCATGTTTTTTGAGACATAATCTTGTAGGAATATTCTTTGATGCTTGACAAATATTTATATTCCCTTAGAGGATGATTTTTTCCATAGGCATAATGATGCAAACTTTATAGTCGTTTTCCACATAATTTCGTAGGTAGCGCGATGGTGTGCCTAGAATTTTCATCTGAGTAGAAGATTTTTTAGCCATCTCCAGGAAAGAATCTTTTGTGGAATCTTCAAGATTCCTGAGGGTCCATATTTTGATGGTGTCAGAAAGGGGCCAAGTTTACAGTCGTTTGACATGATTTAGCACCACAGATCCAATGGTGATGTCTATTTTTGTAGCTGAACTTTCAAATTTTCATCCATATTATGATATGGAGGTATAAGGTCATTTTTGTAAAGATGATCATAATTCATTTTTCTCACCATTTAATGAAAGGGGCCTCCCCACTTTGAGTAGGGCCCAGAGGCGTAGGACACACTGGGTGAACTCCGTAATCAAATCATTTGTGTGCCTTCGATCTCATGGTTGCTTTATGCTTTTCACTTCCTTTCATGGGTTTAAGTTACATGATTACATGCTCTTTTATATGCAATTTTGTATGCATCCTTGAAGTTAAAAGATCTAGATCATTGAGAAGAATTTACATGAGAGGGGTGTTGAATGTGTTAAATTAAAGTATGTATGTCACAATAAAGTAGAACAATATCGTGAGATGGTGGCCAATACTGAAGAATTTTTTTTATAGTTAAATTAGAGTTGCATGCAAGAGAAATCTTGCAAGAAGAACTCAACCGGAAAAAGGCTGATGTAGAAAGAAAGTTAGAAGAAGTTAAAGCTTGTAAAGATGCACTTAAAAGAGAGTGGCATCCTTTCAAGTCTGGGTAAGTAGGACAATATTTTTCTTTGGTAGCTACTCTAATAATTGATTTACTAGTATTCAATAAGAGATGAGGGAATTGTTTGCCACACTAGCTCAATTCAGTGCTGCATTCAACTTAGTTGTTTAATTCTCAGGTGCTACATTTCATTTGCAGCTACAAAATCAATATTCTTTCCTCCGAATTTATTCCCATGTTTTATCTATAAGTTTGGAAGGAGTAGGGTCCACTTACATGTTCTTAATATAGATATTGTCTCATAACAATTGAATATCTATCATATTATACTGTAACAAGGGGTTAGTAATAAATACAACCATTAAGGCCTTTATTGTAACCTACTATAACCTTTTGGAAATTGTGTCAAATGATGTTAAATGGAAGCAAAAAAGGGGAGCCAAAGTGAAAAAATGCCAAAGAGGAGAGTAAATATCAAAGGTTGAAATCACGAGGAGGAAGAGAAAATCAAAAGACGAGGTCTTGAAGCCAAAAGGAAAGCTGAAATCCAAAGGGAGTGTTGAAATTTAAGATCTGATCACATTAAAACCCTTTTAAATTCCTTTCTGAAAAAGCTCTGATGAGAGGGGCTTAAATATTATATGGCACCCAGTAATGGAAAATCAAAGAGATGAAGGGCACAGAACTGAGCAAAGCACCTAAGTGCTAAGATGGAATTTTGAGGATGGTGGCATGAGAAGCTTGCTTTAATTCGTAATTGAAAGGCTTCAGATGGTAGGAGCTCCAATATCATGCAATAGCTCGGAAAGGAGACTAAAAAGAATCGAGGGTGTAGACAGGGAAGAGCACCTAAGTGCCAAGAAGGAATATTAGAGTTTGAATGCATTACAACTCTTTTTATTCCTTTTTGAAAAACTTCCAATGAAGAGGGCCTCCGATGCAGTCTTGCGCCTAGTCATGAAAATACAAAGGAAACTAGCAAAAAACAAAGGGCCCAAGAGAGCCTTCTCTCTCCTTAAAAATGGACACAGGACAATAGATAGTTGGTTCTTAGAAGCTAACATAGAAAATTATGCCAGCATGACATGGATGGACAAGGACACGTTGTGGGTGATCTCAGCATTTTGGAGGGGGCAAAAAGGTTAAATCTAGGTGACATGTGTCACCACTAAGGAGGTGCCACGTGGAGATGATGATGATAGCATGATGTCCTTTCAGAGATCTGTATTTCAGAGATGAAAGAAATCGAAACTATTTTATAATTATCTTTTGAAAATGTTCTCATGAAGAGGGCTCTAATGTTATATGGCACCTAGTCATGGGAACTACAAAGAACCAAGAGCGTAGAGCTGGGGTCAAGTACCAAGAGTTATGAGCTCATCAAAAGTGGGAGTTTTTGTAACTCAAATTTTATTTCTTAATTTGAAAAATTTCGATGAAGAGGGCTACCAGTGCACACTAGCACGTGTTTGTGAGATATCCACAAAACCTACAGCCAATGGAAAATTTAGCACCTAATTTATATGGGCCATATCGAAGGTGCAAATATTGGAACTCTTGTGTAAATTCTAATTTGGAAAAGTTCCAATGGTTTGGGGGATTTTTTATGTGGTGGCACCTAGTCATGATCATCCAAAGAACCAAGGGTGAAGCATGAATTACAAAGGGAGATAGGCCCTCGATAAGGTCCCATGGGATAAATAGGAAGAGGGAAAATGGAAGAAGATCTTGAAGGCATCATAACTTTATGTTTTCATAATGTTATTTCAAATAAGTTATGAAGATAGAAGGCTATGATATTGCAGTTCCTATGCAATAAGCCTTTTGTCACAAGTAGTGGTCACATGGTTGATAAGAGAAAAAGGAGTTTAAGTACGAGGAGTCAAGGTCAATCATAGTTCTATATTTTTGTAACGATCTTCTATTAGAGTTACAAGATGTATTGGGTTCTGATTGCATAGTGTATATTGTAAGCAGGTGGATGGGTCAACAACTATGTCATGGGACATCTTCAACCCCACTACACCTTAACATGGCCAGTTCCAAGATGGGAGATTAAACAGTTAGGGTGAGAAAGAAACAGACATATTGGCCAGTAGCAGTGAAGAAATAATGTGGCATAGATGTGGCCTAATCAGAGGTGATCATAGGAATTAGCATGGAGATTTTTATTTTTTCTCTTTAAATTATTTATTTATGAGTTTTAAAGAAAAAATCAAACTCTTATGTAATGATTTGAATATGCACACACCAAGACAACTCGTTGATCAAACAATTGTAACATTAGAATGTATTTTGTAATTTTAGGTTCAGAGCTCCCAATCTACCCATAAATAGGGGGAACAAACTCATGTGAAAGGTTCCTAAATCATATTCCCAGAGGTCTAAAATTTGTATTTGTAGATATTCTAAGTTTTGTATATAGAAAGGGGTTCCAACTCTTAGTTCAATGTCTTGTTGATAAGGTTCTAATGCTTATACAAATTTCAACTGCGTTGGACCTACGATATGGACTCCATTTTCAAATATTAATGGACAAAATCTAATGATTCCAAGTAGAGTAATGTGTAGTATGTGTTCCCCTTTGTTTGTCTTTTCATGTATGTCTCACTTCCTCTGAAATTGTGTAAATGAGTTGTTAGTTTCAATCTCAAATTATCGATTTACGTATTTTATAGGGTAGAAATGGTACCTGTGCAATTACATATTTACTAGTGTTATGTTGTAGCCAACAATATTGTGAGATCACAAATTTACCAATGTTGTTTTGTGACACAATGTACCTAGGAACATATAGAGCTAGAAACCTTAAATGAGCTCCAAAATTTCTGCACTTTCATCTCCTTATTCTTCCATAGCTCTGCAAGGAATTTTTTCTTAGGATTGTGTGTTATCTAGCCCTGTACATTGAATTCCTTCCTTACTATCTCTCTCTCAATTTTTGCTTCAACAAAAAACATTAAGCTGCATTTTACTGTGTCCCGGCCACCATATCAGGAAATTTATCATGGGGAATAGCGATATATGCCTATATGTATATCTATATATATCTATATATCTATATATGTGTGTGTGTGTACTTTTAAGTCTACCTTGTTGAAGGGTGATTGAACCAAGTTCTAAATCAATCTATTTCCATTTATATTAAATACGGAGTGCAACACAAAATCTCAAAAACTCCTAAAAGCACTCCTCTAAGATGTCCTTTCCACTGACCCTTTCCTTAACCCTAGGGTTGTCTCTAGGAGCTACACGAGCTTCAATACTTAAAATTAAGTCAAAACTGATCAATGTTAGCAAAAATGGTTAGCTGGTTTACGAGAGGGTTAATGACTGCTTTTTTCTTTTACTTCTGGATATCTTTCCCTTTTTTGGTCCCAACTCTCTAGCCATTGCTTTTATTGTGGCTCCCACACATTATTTCTTCTTTGTAAGGTTTTTTGGTTGATGGGAAATTTATATTCAACCACCTTTATGTAGGTGTAAAATAATATTCCTTAATTCTTCTAGGTCAAACTGCTATAGGATTGGAAATTAACCTTAGTATCTTAGAGGCCACTATTTCATCTCTAAATGTTATTAGTTACAACAACATCGTTGACACGATCATGATACAATGTGAGTTCAAGCAACTTAGAAAATTTAAGTTGGTTTATGTTGCAAACAAAACTCGTATCTACATTCCAGATTCTACATTAAGGAGATCAAAACATTTCTCATCTTAAAGTATTAAGGATGATTGTGATTTGCTAGCTTCTTAGTCATTTCTTATAGGTTCCATGGATATTGTGTAGTGAATGCACCTTTACAGTATGTCGTTTTTTGTCTTTCTTCTCAAAAATGAATTTGCCTGGCTAGCCTCACTACTATACAAGAAGGGTACTTAATACATTTATTTAAGATTGTCCTATTATACATTTATTTAAATCAAGGTGTATATAGGCAATTTCAAGAATAGCTCACATACATTTTCAAAGGGTGTTAGCTCAATGGAAGAGCTTCTGTAAGTAGGAGGTTGGTGGTTCAATTCTAGTGTGCCCTAACATTAATTAGTCAATGAGATTGTAGTTTACTTTTAATTGAATATTTTTTATATTGATTTGTTTCAATGATGACATGACATATTTTTCTAGATTCACCTTTTTATATTGTAAGACAGAAGTGATATTGTATTGTATTTAAATATTTTTTTTATTGTCTCTAAAGCCATAATAGCTAGGATTAAAGACATATTGTGTCTATAAGGACAATATGTCTTTAATCCCAACTATTGTCTCTAGAGAGACAAAAATGAGATTGTCTCCTAAGATACAATAATAATTGTGTTATATATTGTCTATGTATTTTTTTTTTTAAGATAATAGTTTGAGATACCAGGTTAAAGACAATACAAATTTTTTTATTGAGATATTTACAGAATAAATATTGAGATATTTTATATATTTTATTTATAATTTATAATTTACACATTAAAATATTTTTTTATAATATATTTTAAATACACATTTTTTTCATATGAAAAAGTATTGTGATTTTCCTCCAATAAAAATATTTAATGTGTTATAAATATATACATGTTTTATTTCCGTACATATTAAAATATTTTAATTATTAATATTTGAGTAAATTGAATTTAAATTTTAGCAATTAGATTTTTTAACTTTTAATAACTCTTTCTCATATATACCAAGTTTATATAAATTAATTTTAACTTGTAGTTTCAATATATTTTTAAAATTTTCTTATGAGACAATCTAGTGATTAGCACAGTGAGATGTTATTCCATGGGGTGACATCTTTGACTGATTATAATAAAACTCAAAAAAAGATGAGATCTCCAATCTCACTAAATCATAATTCCTTATATACAACTTATAAACTAAAATATAAGCTTGATATTATAATAAAACCCACAAATATCTTAAAGATAATTTTAATAAAACATCACCCTAATTACAAAGTTATCTTAATTTTAATACCTTCGATCACGTTGCAGCTTTTTTACATACAATATAATTTTATTTACTTAATATTTCGTGTTTCGAAATATATTCCATGCTGTAAATATTAGGTGTCTCACAAATATATCTAGCCATGGCATTTGAATGTATTAGAAATATGTTTTAATATTTCCTGATATATGTAAAAAATTGTGTTGAACTTATTAAAAATAATAGGCGTTTCAAATATGTTTTGGTGTTTCGCTACGGATATTTGAACGTATTAAAAATAGGTTTCAATATTAAATTTTTTAAATATATTTAGTGTTAAAATTATATCGAAATTGATTTGAATAAATTATTTTTTATGGTTTATTTTAATGTTTTTAGAGTGGACAAATTAGAGAAAATAATTTGTGGGATTAGTTTTAGTAGAGAAAAAGTTGGGGTGTTAAAAAATTTTGAGGTTAATTTGAATGCTTAAATGGTTGATTTTGGAATAGAAATATTTAAAAATATTTAAATATTACACTTTTTAATTCTATTTTATATATAAAGACCTTTTTAATTCCATTCTGTACATAAAGACTTTTCCAATGGTGGGGCTAGCTACACAAGAATGATAAAGAAAAATCCACAAATAAGGCCACAATGAAGTGGATGAAC
The DNA here is from genome assembly GCA_000404065.3 of Pinus taeda. NCBI lineage: Eukaryota > Viridiplantae > Streptophyta > Pinopsida > Pinales > Pinaceae > Pinus > Pinus taeda. The sequence continues at coordinate 142,585 of APFE030473213.1, read as the reverse complement.
GTGTGAGGCATTTCACTCATGAAACATCATTACCTCGTGTTTCTTACAACTTTGAAATTTTAACAGCCATGCCTCCACTTATACCGTCCTCTTTCTCATACAATTCATTTTAAATTCACAAGACAATATAAATATTCTAATTATTTTGCATCCGCTGCATGTGGCATAAAAATTTTTGGACTTTAAGCTAATGGATGAAAATCACCCATGAAATTGACTAATGGATATTGAGTCACAACTTCTCGAGGCCATATCTCAAGTGGGACAAAATCAAGCATAGGAGAGCTTGCTGGAAAGCTAATATCCAAGAGTAGAAAATATTGGAATGGTTATTTGATTGAATATGCAAGTTTAATTCTTGAAAGGATGAGCATAAAAGGGTCATCAAAATTACACCAAATCAAGATTACTTGATTTATTTTAGGAATAAAATTAAATGTCAAAATGTTTGTGTTGTTTAATTCATGTCACAAAACATTGATTTTGATCAAGATGCTATAATTTTGTTTTAAATGCAACAATAAATGAAGTATTAAACGGAAAAAAATAATTCAACCCATATTTAGAAATTTGTTTCCAATTTATAGGAAAATCTTATCCTTAATTTATAGAAATTTGTTTCTAATTTATGGGAATAGGATTTTCTTCAAATAATTAGATTTGAATGATTTTTAGATCTTAATTTTAATATGGTTTTCTAGGATAATGTTTGTGGATATTTTTGCAAAGGTTTTTAAATCCCAAGAATAGAAAAGAAAGCAAACCCCTATCTGTTTTGAAGGTAGTTACATGGTGGTTTCTCAAGATTCAATATGGGAATTTCATTCCTCTAAATTCCATCCTACTTCCCATTAAATATTTTGGATTGAGATCCTTAAATTGATTGTGTTGAACATACCTCTACTTTTAATTAATTAGTCCTATTAATTAATAGGCACCAGGGTTGCTTAGTAGGGGGTTTGATTCCAATAGAAGGAACTTTTACACTATTGTAGAGCAGTTTCTAGGAGGAACTTGGGACCTATAGGATCCTATCAGAAGGGCGATGTCGGAGATCACAGAAGGTCGTGTTGTCATGAATTTATCTAAATCATTCACTATTATGCAAAGGGGGTGTTTAAGACATTTATTTAAGAAAAAATTATCATTTCATCTTAAAATTGGGATTTTGTCTCAATTATTTATTTTATATTAGATTATTTTAAAATCCACTTTGACTTTGTCAAAACAACATTAATCCACCAAGATAAAGCACAATTTGCTGAAATTGGCATAGGTGAGTCGTCGTATTTCAACTCAAGCTTCTTGGAAGGCTTCATATTCATACCTAAATGGATGCTACATAAACTATTGGCATTGGAATGAAAAGGGCAGGTTTTGGCTCTAAAACACATAAGGGCTCACTACGGGTGGGTGGAATGGTTATATCAGGGGAGGGAGAGAGGAGCATCTATCTATTTTCTTTTGCAGTAGATTCTCAATCACAATCAATCTTGTTGATTAAATATCACATCCCAACATCACCCTTATTAGAATTAGATAAAATTTGAACAAATATAAGCATAAGGATTCAAAATAATGCAAGGTTGAAGGTTCTAGACTGGAAGTGGAGGTGGCCCTTTAGTTTTTTTGAGATGACTACAACTTTCTAGTGTTTTCATTCGATATACCAAAGAAAATTTTGTAAAATATTACATCTTGGAGCACATCCTTAGCAGCATTAGACATGGAGTGTAGACAATTGCTGGTTGAAATTGATAAGAATTAGGGTGATCATAATGGACCTATTTTTTATTGTCATTTGTATTTATATTGATATTAAATGAATTTATGGGTGGAGGGTATTTTTGGCGGTAGCAAAGCGTATATAGAGTAGGGTACATGAGGGTATCTTTCATGTTCATAACTATGCAGGTTTTTTCTCTAGATAACTATATTAATATCCATAACCATATGGTTATCCATTATTATGCCAATATCCATATGCCACTCCTTGCTCCTGTAGTGATTGTATTAGTATCACCATATTGGTATTAAATACATGTCCATATGAAACTCCTTCGTGTTGTTGTGCTTGTGGTCTAATATTGAAAGTTTCTCTTTTGGGGTTTCAAAGTTAAAATAAAGGGTAGTAGGCTAACAAAGTTTAGATGTTCAGAAGAGAGCTTGCATTGCATCCACTTCCATGGTCTCAACCCCCATAACACTCTAAAGGTAATTTTCATGTTTTCTATTTTCTTTTTTCTCCTTCTGGTATTCAAGGTTTTAAATATTGTATTAGACTCTTTGAAATATAGGGGATAAGGTTTTACAGTTTAAATACTTTTGTAGTTTGTAATTTCAATATTTTCCTTTTGGGTTTCAAATGATTCAAGATTTTCTTTTGGATTTTTAGAAGATAATCATTTGTATGATTAGGTGTTTCTAGTGTTTTATGTCCACATATTTCTCCTTTGTACCTCCATGAATGGACTAGTAACGATTATCTATCAAATTTGAATATGCTACAAGAGCCACATCATGAAGCATGTAAAACACACCATTAATGCTACAACCCCCTGGTTTGATAACATGGATATACCTTCATGCCTTCCCCAATTCCCCTTTTATTCACTATGTCACATATAATCCCTTACGATTCAAAAGGTTTCTCAGAAGCAGGAGAGAAAGAGGGGAGCGAGAGCGAAAGTGGAAGCGGGGAGCAACATTTTGAAAAGATCCTAATCTCGGAGCCAATTTTTTTATAAAATATATTTAGATATATTTTTCTCCATATATGTCAACAAAAGCATGTAGAATGATGAATTAGACATAAAAATCATAAAAACATGGATTACACCATATAACATCAATCATCTAGAAGTTATAATCTTCATTAACCTCATCCACAAGTTACAAGTTCTCATTTATATAGCATGTAAGGGTGCACATAACCAAAATAACATCGAGTGTAATCCATCTCTAAACTGAAAATACATCAACAAATAGGCTCTAGATGGCCTATATCATCCAAAAAAATCATGCTACAACAAATAGCTACATATCATGAAATCCATTGCTTATCTTGGGATCTTTTCCATTAATATTACCCTCTAAGCAATTAACATAAAATAGAAAAAATGTAGCATGTCAAGTAAATATTTGAGTGATTGGTAGATTTTTAGTAGGGTCGTGATAGAGGAGTCTGACAACCAATTTCACTAACATGAAGGTACATAGAGGGATTAGTTCTCCTTATTTAATACGAGTCTAATACCCTAGTACATGAAAAAATGTATTGGAAGCATTTCAATCCCCTTGAAATCCGAAAAAAATTAATAAGGCTATTAGATTTTGAGTGAGATCTAAAATTTTACTTTCTCTATATGAAATTCAATATTATTATGTTTCATTGTTTGGAGTTTTTATTGTGCAAAGTATGAAGTATGTGCGGGAGAACAATTGTGTAGAGATTTTGCCTTTAGAGCTATGAATCTTTGCAAAATGATTAATATCAGTAATTTCTATTGTGTGTGGTTGTGTGTAAGGAATTATTTAACCATTGTTACATTGAGCAGTGATACTTGTACAAAGTTGCAAATCGTATATATGTGTGATAGAGAAGTTGTGTAGAGATTTTGATTTTATAGCCATGAATCTTGTGGAATGATTATTATTCTTGATTTCCATTGTGGTGGTGGTGGATACGGCATCGTTAAACTATTGATGTCAATTTGTGGGATTTTTTTGCTCTAAGTGGATAATTGTGTTATATGGAGGCATATTTGATTTTTATTAACAATAAAAAATATGGAAAACAAGGTATGTGCAGGAGAACGGGGGATGTTTCTACTTTGCCTTTGTTTTCCTTGGAAGAAGCAACAACAAAAGAGACCCTAATAATACTAAAAATAATAATGGTCTGTGTATGTACACCCACCATGGATATTGTGTTTAGAGAAGTCATTTTGTCTATACTTCCACAGAATAAACTCTTTGCACCCAATAAAAAAAAAAACTAACATCGATTACTAATCATTAGTCTACGTATATAATAATCACAATATGTTTTTCTTATGAATTGAGAGAATTAATATTACTTACGAAAATTACATAAATATCACTGGGCACAAAGAGGAAACACCAAAATTCAACCCTCAACCTCTACCACCTAGATGTGGCACTAAGCATTATATAGAAAAAATACTAGTACATCAAGGCCTTATAAGGCATGGACTCCTCTTCATACAAGTTATGCACAAAGGCCAGAGTACAATACCTCACAAGAGCATCCAACCACAATACCATTCGAATAAAAAACTTGGAATACATAAAATGTTTAGTGGGACATCACAAAAGAAACCAAAAAACCATCACAATAGCCACTAACAAGGAAACCATAGTCTCCAGCCCAAAAGACGCCATACCACCTCCACAATTCATAATAACCACATATCAGTCAACATTTCAAAACACCACAAGAGAAAGGAAACACCAAATGCTAAGGAAAAAAGCATACTTAACCTAGAAAAACACATGGCCATGACTCTGATATGTCATCGTAGTTCGTAAGTTGAAAGGCCATCCAAGGCCATGCCAAAGATAAGACCATAATCCTCATTAGAAACCCAAAGTTTTCCACCCACCACCCTTCATCATTGATCATTTTCTGAAGATGACACGATTGTCGAAACCATTCCATTGGAGCTAGGGGGATCTAGCACGTCCCCGTCATTAGATTTACATGGAAAATATCTCTCCACGTACAGAAGACATGCATAAATTTTATCCACATAGAACCTCAACTTTCTCAACATCCTTTTAACATCCTTGAGTGAGGAAAAAGTGTTGTAATTCTCCACCTTTTTACCTCTCAGAACGAAGCCCAACAATGTCTTCATTTTCAATGAAGAACCTCTAAGTTTAGATACTTCTTCTTCCTACCCTGGTGTTTCAAGGGTATGAAACTCACCCTCAAAAATCCTTTAACAACTTGAAATCGAATATAAACTATCTTTCCTCTCCAACTTTAGTCTCAAATTCTTGGAATTTCCTGGAACATTTATAGTGGAATTGTGATCTAAGATGCCATAGTGTCATGGCCAAAGAGCCTTGTCCTTCTGTGTCGAGGCTAGGATCTACCAAAGTCACCCCTCCTACTCCTCTTCCTCTGCCTAGGCGGCATCATCAAGTCGTGGAGTGGCATTTCAATTTCTTTATAGGGACTTCCCCTACTTGTAAAAATCACAAGTACCAACCCAAACCACCCATGATAAAACCTGTATACCAACACACTATCTCATCACAGTAGGACCAGATGTAAGACTGAATCTTGAGAGAAGATCCACTAGGAAAGAAGAAGGATGACACTTCCTCAACCACAACCTTTCCTCCTGCAACCATTAAACAACAATAGTGCCATGCCTTGAACAAGAAACTATGGTGACCAAGAAAGCACAAAAAAATATCCAATTCCTACTCGCAACATTAGCCTATATACCCACATAAATCTACTAAGGCCAACCCACTCCAAGATTTGCAACTATAACCACAACCATAGAAATAAAATTGATACAAACCTCGACCCTGAGTTACCACAATAGACCCATTAAATTTTCGAGACTTCAAGAAATAAATTATACATAGAGATTGAGACACCTAATCCTTAAGACCATATTTACCAAAAAACACCACAATACACCCACAAAAAGTAGAGGAGGGACTAGAGAAAGTGAAATTGACTTATAGAAAGAGAGATCCAACTTAAAATTTAAATAGACAACCTCAATTAGCCAGTGAGACTAGGTTGCAAAGACAATGGCCATCTCCAAACTCCAAAGATAGAGAACATTATGAACGTCTCACTTTGCCAAAGCCACATCTTCCCTCCACATGAGAGCCTCTACCCACACCAACTTCATAAGTGAATATCTCTAAGAGGTTGAGGTCTTCCCCCCCAGTTCTCACTTTTGCATCACAAATGAATTTTCCAGTTCTCAACTCCATAACAAATAACGTGTGCCAAATATGTGTTTTCATGCTCATGCAAGTGTGACATCGGCCACATACCATCGTTATTAATAACAAATTAATAGATCAAGAGTGATAAGCACAATGCGCTAGATCTTGTACCATTAGCCATAACACCCCACCCCAGAATAAGAATCACAATATATTAAGATTTATATATTTCTATTATTTTAATAACTAATAATTAACCTATTTGTATGAAAGTCACAATATGTTAAGACTTATTATACATTGTTATTTTTAATCTATTGCAATAATTTCTAACATGATAAATAGTGATTTTGTTATTAAAAATTAATTAAATTTGATATTTATAAAAGTATTCATTTTTTTGTGCAATCTTAGTAGTACTTCACTTGTGTATTAATTATCTATAAGCATGTAACAAAATATATCAAGTGGCCTCAACCTGCGTGAAGGAAACTAGGTTTGTTGGCCATTGATCAACATCATAAGTTGTCCAAAATTTAAACAGTTTGATCCTTATCATCGATGCTAATTTCTCTATTTTATCTACTATATGCTTAATTATTTGACTTGTAAAGTAAAGGCTATCGATCATAATAAAAAAATTTACTTTCTACTACTCTTCATCAATCCTTGAATGACTCGATAAGGGTCGGGTCCTTGGCACTTGACCTGGGCACTTCGTTCTACAGCAAGGCTTGGATTTGATTCTCCATTCGCCCAAAATGAAGGTTCCAGTGATATTGTTTTACTTGTGCAACTTGGATTTTCTTATGTATGTCCTTTAGACTTGGTTCCTCCTACCTGATTTTCTCTGGTTCTTCTTTGTCCCTGTATGTTATCATTGCTCTGGCCAGAAGATTCTTCATGACATAGTATTGTTGGATGGTCTATCTGAATAGTGTTTGACGACCTCTAGTATGTCTCGGCTTGATAAGAAATGGATCCCAGTCTTCCATTGGAAGTTCTTCATTTTCCGCATTAGCATTTAACTTTGTCTCACAAGTTTCTATTACTTCTTTTGCCTGTACTCGAATGCCTCCATGGTAATCATGAATTAAGTTCTGCATTCTTTTATCGCCCATTTTTCTTCCCCTTTGGCATTGGGTTTTACTCGCTAAGGCCACTGGACCCTTCATCTTCTTTTCTACCTATTTACCTGCTCATTGGCCCCCTTTTCTTCCCTGTCTCACTTCTACTTTCACCATCTCTTCCTTCAACAATTCCTTCAATCCTCACCCCTCTCCCATTCTTACCTATTCCTGATGTTGGAGCGTTAGAGACTGAATGTTATAGGAGTTAATTAAACATGTAATATTAACATAAGTGCATACATCAAAACCAATCTGGATTTCATTCACATCCTTTTTTCGTTCCTTATAGTTATTCTTTATAGCATACCCTCTACAAGTTTGCTTCTCGGGAGCCTAGCTTCCCCCAATTATAAAAAATAGTAGGGGTAACTCTTCTCTCCTTTGCTCAAAGCCACCCGTCGAGACCTCCAACTCAGATCCCCAAAATGGTCCATATCTCCTGCTGGGAGATGGCAGGAAAATATTTGGGTTACCAATGTCATGATTACAGGGTTTTGGCTCTATTTCTACCACTAGAGTAGACCCTCTGGACTTGAGATGCATCGACACCCCCTCTTATCATTTTGAGTTCTGGCCTGCCCTTGCATTCCATCTCAATTAAGGGTTATTGAGAATGGATTTCCTCCTAGCCATGCAGAGACCCACTGGTCTAGTTTCCCCCCATTCCTATTCCATCAAATATCTTTCGTTCCCCTTGGGGTTTGGTAGCCCCCCATTAGCTAGACTAGCCAGGCATGGTCTATATTCCATTTAGCATAACCCCCTCACACCCCCCACTGTTTTTGGAAACTACAAGACCCCCGCAGGCTGTCAAGATTAGCCATAGCCTCTTCTCAATCCCAGGCTACTGAGATTCACTATGTAAGTTATCAATTTCTTTCCTCAGGGTTTGAGAGACCCTCCAAAATCTCCACTGATCCCTCCCCACCCCTGCCTTCCATGAAATTTAGTCAATTCATATTCAAACATTAACAACAGACAATTGAACCAAAATCCTTATAATTTTCCATTTCTTACAGCAATTAAGAATCCAGACAAAAGGATCCTAAGATAGGACAACATTTTCCAACTACTTTCAACACCACACTCCTTTTATGCCATGTTCTCCTCCACTTTTTCAGCATTGGTGCCAAATCTAAATTTAGGAATTCTTGGTTTAGATACCAGTTTCGTTCTAGGTTGATGCAAGCTAAATCCACTTGCTAACGGCAACCCTTTCTCCTATTCTTTAAGTTCTCCTCTCGACTACCACTCGCAGCACCATGCTCTCTTTCTCCTCTCACACTTCACATGCATTCACCCATCTCTCTCATCACCTTTTTTTCTTGAATGTTCACCCACATACCTATTTGTTTTCCCAGGGCATCCTCCACTTGCCTCCTTTTCCCAAATCCTCCTAACTCCTGCGTGTGGGGTCCTTGGATGGGCCACCCATGTCTCCTCCCTATTATTCCTTCTATAATAACTGATTTTTGTTTGGATCCAGGGTCCCTTTACACCTCAATCGAGGGTTTTGTCGTCCTTCCCTGTCTTTTCCTAAAACCTCCCTAACAATGTTCATTCCTTATGTTTGATTTATCTTGTTCCTAGGGATGTCCATGTTGCTTCTGGTTTGCCACATCCCCAGTTTGCTAAGAAATCAGCTGCCACATTCCCTGATCAGTAGACGTGCAGAATGAGGTATTCTATCCCTTGTACCTAAATTCCTATTTCATGGACTAATATAGCTGTTCTCCATCTATTGCTTATTTTTTTACATTAGGTTCCGTGTTGGAGTTTTTCTATTGTGTCAATACCAATGTGAAATCCCCTTCCACGACCAATTTCTGAAGTCTTTCCCTTCGAGCGATTTCTAGTCCCCATTTGAGTGCATTAAATTCTGCTTCATTTTTGCTTGCTATTCCACATCCATTGCGAACAGCCAGATTGTTTGGCCCTGGTGGTCTTTGAATACTCCTCTAAGTCCCGCTTCTTCCGGATTTCCTTTGGCAGCTCTGTCAAAGTTTAGTTTTATGAAATATTCAGGAGGGAAATAAAATTATGGTAGGGATTTCAGTGGTATAGGTGTCGGCTTCCAGGAGTTAGGCATCAGCATTTGTGGATTCAGATTGAGCATTGCCATTATTCGGCTCTCCTGGGGTGTTGTTTCCCAGTCTTCACAGTACCATTTCTTTGCCAAAATAGTTTCATGAACGTTCTGTAGTATAAGCTTCCATACCTCTATAGCCATGTTTTTTTCATCTTTAAATATTCTTCGGTTTCTCTCTTTCCACAATGCCCACAGGATAAATCCTAAGGAGATGTTCCAGGCTCAGTTATGGATGGTGCTCTGGTGGATTTTCATCCTCCAATTTTCCATTGCTGTTTTTGTGCTTGAGTAATCTCTATCTGAGTGTCCGAAGAGAATTTCATTTCTGCTATAGGATGTTGATATATATTCAAAAGTTCAGTAGATGTTCCAACATTTCCATTTGTCCTTCACATGTGCGAAAAACCAGTGGTCCCTACATCCCTCTTTCCTGAAGTTGGTCCCATGTTAGGGCGTGACCATGGAGGACCACCCATGGGAAAACTACTTTCATCCATAGTTGTTCCTTTCATATGAATTCCCTTATGGTTGTCCCTTATTATTGTTGGTGTTCTACTTTCAAGTAGTATCCTTCTTGTATAGTAAACATTCCTTTAATTCTGTATCCCCACCTTATAATGTTTGTTCCTTATGTTATTGTTATTCTTCAAGAGTCAACTTCTTTATCATATGTTTTCCATTGGAGAGAGTCTAGTGCTTATGTCCAATGTTGTCTCCTCTTCCATTTTCTCCATATTAATCCTACTTTTGCTTCACAAAATTTATTCACCATCAGGTTTGTTGGTCGGTTTGTTCTCAAGAATATTTCGACTAGGTCCTTCCTATTGAATAGTTTTTCCCTCTGCTTCTAGGCATCTTGCCAGAACCTAGCCTTATCCCCTCCCATGATCTCCCAGAAGCTTTGGTTTCTTATCAATTCTCTATTTTCTGCTGCTATGTTTCAAATAGTCAATCCCTTTGTATTTTCCTTGGTTCTCAGTCTTCCTTCGGTCGTCCTAGGAATTTCGTATTTTCTTTGCCAAATTTATTTCCATAAGTCATTACCTCTCTGTATCCATCTCCACCACAGCTTGCCCCCCATAACCCTATTCAGAGTGTAACGATCTCGAAGGCCCAGACCCCCTACTTTCCTTAGCTTCTTTATCCAATTCGAGGAAAGAAGAGCCCTTTTCTTTGCTACTTGTGGCCCTTGCCACATGAATTTCTTAAATATCTTTTTCATGTCATTGCATACAGTTTTGGGCACTGCTAAACTTGAGAGTTGGTAGATAGGAATTGATTGTAGCACTCCCTTTAGAAGGATGACTCTACTAGCCATGTTAATGGCTCAAAAGGTCTAGTTTTGAAGGCGACCTTGAATCTTGTCCAAGAGAACCTTCCAATTTGCCACTTTAAGCGAGTTAAGGCTTAAACCAATCCCCATGTATTTCTTTGATAGGGTTCCTATTCAAATGCCCATTACTCTTGCTAGGAAGGCTTGAGATTGAGCAGTTGTGTTAAAGAAAGATATCAAACTTATCTTTATTGATATGAATTGTTGAGGCATTCATAAAATCTTGTAGTATGGCCAAGAGGGACCTTGCTTCCTTGAGAGTATCTTGAAAGAACATCATGATGTGATCAACAAATTGTTGATGAGTTAAAGGAAGATCGTTTCCCCACATGCGCAGGCCTTTAAATTGACCTTCTTGAACTTTGGCTTTGACATATCTTCCTAGACCTTCAGCTACTAGAATGAACATAAAAGGGGAGATTGGGTCTCCTTGTCTTAGCCCTCTTGTTGCGTTGAAAGCTTCATATGGTGCTCCATTCAGTAGGATAGTTAACACAGAGGTTGATATGAAAGAAGAGACCGAATTTATCCATTGGGGGTCAAAGCCAAAGGCTTCCAGTATACTTTGAAGGTAGGTCCATCTTAAAGGGTTGTATGCTTTCGACAAGTCTAGCTTGATCATCATTCCTTTGGCTTTGATATTCTTAAGGGAATGGATTGCCTCTTGAGCAGTAACTATACCATCCAAAAATTTCTGGCCTTTAACAAAACAAGTTTTCTCTTGGGAGATTAAGGTTGGGAGGATCGGTTTGAGCTAATTTACTGTTATAGTTGAGAGGATTTTATAAATTACACTAGATAGTGCTTTAGGTATAAACCCCTCAGGCCCTTTAAAGTGCTTATATTTTGGAATAAGAGCTATAAAAGTTGAGTTTAGGGTAGGATGTACCTTTTTTGTTCTTCTGTATTTTTCCACTACCTCCTGGATATCTTTTCCTAGAATCAGCCATGTTTCTTGGAAAATATTCTACCGTGAAGCCATCTGGACCCGAAGTTTTTTTCTTTGCCAGTCCTTTGACTATGTCCTCCACTTCTTCCAAGGTTATAGCCCTCATTAGCGCTAAGTTATGGTCCTTGCTTACTAACTAGGGGATATGCCTACTTATCCTCTTTATATCTTGTGACCTATCATGATTGGGTTCTGTCATAATGTTTTGGAAGTGATTCACCAACAAATTTTCCATCTCGTCATTTTAAACAAGTCGGTTCCCTCCCGAGTCTCATAATGAGAAAATTTATTTGTACTGTCTATGTTGTATCATTACTTTGTGGAAAAATCGGGTGTAGCTTTCTCCCTCCTGGAGCAACTGGACTCTCAATTTCTATTTCGACAAGATCTCTTCTTTCTTCCTCCTATCCTCAATCCTATTTAGTAGCTTTCCTTTTTCCTCCACTAGGGGTCCCAAGTGGCCATTTGTTATCATTTGTTGTTGAACTCGTTGCATCCTAGCCTAGAATAGTTCCTGATCTTGTTGGATATTGCCAAATTCTACTTTGTTCCATTTCTTTATTTTTCCCTTGAGTTCTTTCATTCGTAGTTGGAATGTATGCATTTTATTCCTCCCATGCTCTATACTCGATATCCACCATTCCTTCATTTTTTCACTTGTAGTTTTAATATAGTTTTAAAAGTATTTTCATGAGATGATCCAGTTATTGGCATAATGAAATGTTATCTTTTTCCACCTAATTTTAAATTACATTGAAAGACATCTTTAACCCATTATAATAAAACTCAGAAATATCATAAAATCTCCACTTTTACTCAATCATAAATTCCTAATATATACAATTTAAAAACTAAAATATATTTTTTAATATTATAATGATAAAACTCACAAAACTCCCCCTAAAATTTTAATAAAGCTTCACTGTAATTAATTTAATATGGTTGTAATATGCGTGTGATATACAAGCTCTCCATATAATTTTAATACAACTTCACTGTAATTAATTCAATAGGGTTGTGATATGCGTGTGATATACAAGCTCTCCATATAATTTTAATACAACTTCACTATAATTAATTCAATATGCTTGTGATATGCGTGTGATATACAAGCTCTCCATATAATTTTAATACAACTTCACTGTAACTAATTCCATATGCTTGTGATATGCGTGTAATCTACAAACTCACTGTAATTTTAATATTTTCAATATACAAGTTGCAGTTTTAATACATACAACATAATTTTTTTTTAATATTCCCTGTTTCAAAATATATTCAATATTCTAGGTGTATAAAAAATATATCTAGCCATGGCATTTGAATGTATTAAAAGTATGTTTAAATATATTTATATATATATTTTGAACTTATTAAAAATAAG
>APFE030473213.1:119001-129357 GCA_000404065.3 Pinus taeda | reverse complement strand
AAATGATTGTTATAATTTTTTAGAAAATATTATGTTAGTTTTATTATTTATGGAAAAGGGGTTAGTTACAGAGAATATGCTATATCAGCTTTATTACTTATAGAAAAGGGGTTAGCTAGATGAGAATGATAAAGAAGAATTTGCTCTGGAAAATGAATTAGTCACATGAGAATGATAAAGAAGAATCTGCCCCTATTATTTATGAAAAATAGGGCCGACTAACTACATATGGAGCCACAATGATGTAAATAACCTTGTGAAACCTTTCCCTCCTAAAATTTCATTACTCGACAAATTTACCACAATAATGTGGATGACCTTGTGAAGCATTTCCTTTATAAAACTTCATTACCTTATATTTATTACAAATTTAAAACATACATGCCTCCACCTATACCTTCCGCTTTCTCAAACAATTCATTGCAAATTCATAAGACCATGTAAATATTCCAAATTTTTTTCACCCCGGCATGGGGTATAAATACTTTTGGAGATTAAACGAATGGACGAAAATCATCCATAAAACTGATGAATGGTTGCTTAGTCACAACTTCTTGAGGCCATATCTCGAGTTCCACGGCACCAAATCAAGCACATGAGAGCTTTTTCGAAAGCTAAGGCTGAAAAGAAAAATATGAGAATGGTTTTCTTTGTTCAAATATACAAATGAACATAAAAATAGATCATAAAAGTTATACCAAAGTGAGATCACTTTATTTATTTTAAAAATAAAATTGAATGTCAAAATGTTTTTGTTATTTAATTCATGCTAAACAACATTGATTCTCATCAAGATGCTATATTTTTCTTGTAAGTGTAACAAAAAATAATGAAATATTAGATAACAAAAAATAATTTGAACCAGAATTAAGAATATGTTTGTAATTTTAAGAATATGTTTTTAAATTACAGGAATAAAGGTTTTTTCAACTTTGGAATAAAGTTTTTTTCAAATAATTAAATTTGAAAGATTTTTAGATGTTAATTTAAATAAAAACTTGCAATTTTAATATGGTTTTTTTATGATAGATATTTTGTAAAGGTTTTGAAATCCTCAAAATAGAAAAGAAAATAAACCCCTATCTATTTTGAAGGTAGTTACCAAGTTCTTTCTTGGGATTCAATATGAGAATTGCAGGCCGTCTAAATTCGATCTTACATCCCATTAAAGATTTTGGATTGAGATTCTTAAATTGATTAGGTTGAACATACCTGTACTTTCAATTAATGTATACTATTATTTAAGTGGCACCAAGGTTGCTGAGTAAGGGGTTTTATTCCTTCGGGAGGAACTCTTGCATTATTATAGAGAGGATTTTTGGAGGAATTTAGCGCCTGCATTATCAGATAAGAAGGGAGATCAGAGAAGGTCATGCAATCATGAATTTTCTTTAAATCATTCACTACTGTATGAAGGGGTGTTCAAAATATTTATTTAATACAATTATTATTTTGCCTTAATTATTTATTTTATATTAAATCGTTTAAAAACCTTACATTAAATTTGTCGGAACAACATGAATCCACTGCGATATAGCGCAGTCCACCAAAATCGGAATAGGTCAGTCATTGTGTTTCAACTCAAGCTACTTGGAAGGCTTGATATTCACACCTCAAAAGATGCTGGGGAAACTACTCGCATTGTAACTAAAAGGGCAAGTTATGGCTATGAAATTCACAAGGGCTCACTATGGGTGGATGGAATGGGTTTTCCAGGGGAGGCATAGAGAAGCATCTATCTATTTTCTTTTGCGGTAGGTTCTCAATCGCAATCAATCTTGTTGATTAAATACCACACCCTTAACGTCTCCTTTATTGTCAACACCTATAATTTCAATAACTACAAGCATGTGGATTCGAAATAATGCAAGGTTGAAGTTCCCAGACTGGAAGTGGGGATGGTACTTTAGTTTTTTAGGACGAATACAAGCTTCCAGGGTTTGTCACCGATATGCGGATGGAAAGTTTATCAAATATTGCAGCAAGGAGTATGTCCTCTCCAGTATTAGACATGGAATGTGGATAATCGTTAGTTGAAATTGGTAAGTGTCAAGGTGATCATAATGGCCCTGGTTTTTATTACCATTTGAATTTATATTGACAACCATATTTATGGGTGGAGTGTGTTTGTGGTGGTAGCAGAGAATATATAAAGTAAGGTGCATGAGGGCATCCTGAATATTCATAACTACACAGGTTTTGCTCTTGATAACCTATTGATATCCATAATAATATGAGTATCCATTGTTATGTACATATCCATATGACACTCCTTGGTGTTGTTGTGGTTACGGTGTAATATTGAAAGTTTCTTTTTTGGTATCAATGTTTTGATTAAGGATAGTGGTCTAAAAACGTTTAGATGTTCAGAAGAGAGCTTGCAGTGCAGCCACTTCCAGGGTTTCCATCCATTAACGCTCAAAAGGTAATTTTCACCTTTTCTGTTTTCTTTTATTTTTTACTTTTCTGCTATACAGGGTTTTAAATATTGCATTCGGTTTAGTTAGAAATAATGAAGAAATGGTTATGTGGTTGTAACGTTGCCTTCTTACTTTAGGTGTTGTTCCTAGAATTTAGGAGGTTGGTTTCAACTACTTATTTTTCAGTCATGTATTTAATATGTAATATTCATTCATTGTATGTATTGTGTGAACGAGAGAGAGAGAGTCTCCTCCTTGTATGAGTGCAGTCTCCAGGTGATGTACACACCTGTGAGCTGCAACTCCTTCTGATTAATTCAAGTTTCATTATTTTTATCTTGGTATCAGAGCTTAGGGTAGAGGTAGCCTTAACTTTTGTTTTTTGTTTTTTTCTCGGATATATCATTAGTTGCACATCTGTACATGTAGAGATAGTTGTGTGATCAGGTGGACCTGCAGTACCACCTGAAGCGAGAAGGCATCAGATGACTGATCATCACTGAGCCGAAGAAAGGGTGGAGCGAAAATTCAAAGCGGATTTTTTTTTTACAGAAGGTGCAGTGATTGGCGCGGATTTCTCTAGAACAGTCGCGCTATTGGCACGGGTTTGGAGCTGTAAATCGCGCCAGAGAAAAGAGAGACCATGTTGCTTCTGGTTTGCCACATCCCCAGTTTGCTAAGAAATCAGCTGCCACATTCCCTGATCAGTAGACGTGCCAGAATGAGGTATTCTATCCCTTGTACCTGAATTCCTATTTCATGGACTAATATAGTTGTTCTCCATCTATTGCTTATTTTTTCACATTAGGTTCCGTGTTGGAGTTTTTTTATTGTGTCAATCACCAATGTGAAATCCCCTTCCATGACCAATTTCTGAAGTCTTTCCCTTCGAGCGATTTCTAGTCGCCATTTGAGTGCATTAAATTCTGCTTCATTTTTGCTTGCTATTCCACATCCATTGCGAACAGCCAGATTGTTTGGCCCTGGTGGTCTTTGAATACTCCTCAGAGCCCTGCTTCTTCCTGATTTCCTTTGGCAGCTCTGTCAAAGTTTAGTTTTATGAAATATTCGGGAGGGAAATAAAATTATGGTATAGATTTCAGTGGTATAGGTGTCGGCTTCCAGGAGTTAGGCATCAACATTTGTGGATTCAGATTGAGCATTGCCATTATTCGGCTCTCCTGGGGTGTTGTTTCCCAGTCTTCACAGTACCATTTCTTTGCCAAAATAGTTTCATGAACGTTCTGCAGTATAAGCTTCCATACCTCTATAGCCATGTTTTTTTCATCTTTAAATATTCTTCGGTTTCTCTCTTTCCACAACGCCCACATGATAAATCCTAAGGAGATGTTCCAGGCTCAGTTAGGGATGGTGCTCTGGTGGATTTTCATCCTCCAATTTTCCATTGTTGTTTTTGTGCTTGAGTAATCTCTATCTGAGTGTCCGAAGAGAATTTCATTATTCTGCTATAGGATGTTGATATATATTCAAAAGTTCAGTAGATGTTCCATCATTTCCATTTGTCCTTCACATGTGCAAAAAACCAGTGGTCCCTGCATCCCTCTTTCCTGAATTTGGTCCCATGTTAGGGCGTGACCATGGAGGACCACCCATAGGAAAACTACTTTCATCCATAGTTGTTCCTTTCATATGAATTCCCTTATGGTTATCCCTTATTATTGTTGGTGTTCTACTTTCAGGTAGTATCCTTCTTGTATAGTAAACATTCCTTTAATTCTGTATCCCCACCTTATAATGTTTGTTCCTTATGTTATTGTTATTCTTCAAGAGTCAACCTCTTTATCATATGTTTCCCATTGGAGAGAGTCTAGTGCTTATGTCCAATGTTGTCTCCTCTTCCATTTTCTCCATATTAATCCTACTTTTGCTTCGCAAAATTTATTCACCATCAGGTTTGTTGGTCAGTTTGTTCTCAAGAATATTTCCACTAGGTCCTTCCTATTGAATAGTTTTTCCCTCTACTTCTAGGCATCTTGCCAGAACCTAGCCTTATCCCCTCCCATGATCTCCCAGAAGCTTTGGTTTCTTATCAATTCTCTATTTTCTGCTGCTATGTTCCATATAGTCAATCCCTTTGTATTTTCCTTGGTTCTCAGTCTTCCTTCGGTCTTCCTAGGAATTTCGTATTTTCTTTGCCAAATTTATTTCCATAAGTCATTACCTCTTTGTATCCATCTCCACCACATCTTGCCCCCCATAACCCTATTCAGAGTGTAACGATCTTGAAGGCCCAGACCCCCTACTTTCCTTAGCTTCTTTATCCAATTCTAGGAAAGAAGAGCCCTTTTCTTTGCTACTTGTGGCCCTTGCCACATGAATTTCTTAAATATATTTTTCATGTCATTGCATACAGTTTTGGGCACTGCTGAACTTGAGAGCTGGTAGATAGGAATTGATTGTAGCACTCCCTTTAGAAGGATGACTCTACTAGCCATGTTAATGGCTCAAAAGGTCTAGTTTTGAAGGCGACCTTGAATCTTGTCCATGAGAACCTTCCAATTTGCCACTTTAAGCAAGTGAAGGCTTAAACCAATCCCCATGTATTTCTTTGATAGGGTTCCTATTCAAATGCCCATTACTCTTGCTAGGAAGGCTTGAGATTGAGCAGTTGTGTTAAAGAAAGATATCAAACTTATCTTTATTGATATGAATTGTTGAGGCATTCATAAAATCTTGTAGTATGGCCAAGAGGGACCTTGCTTCCTTGACAGTATCTTGAAAGAACATCATGATGTGATCAACAAATTGTTGATGAGTTAAAGGAAGATCGTTTCCCCACATGCGCAGGCCTTTAAATTGACCTTCTTGAACTTTGGCTTTGACATATCTTCCTAGACCTTCAGCTGCTAGAATGAACAGAAAAGGGGAGATTGGGTCTCCTTGTCTTAGCCCTCTTGTTGTGTTGAAAGCTTCATATGGTGCTCCATTCAGTAGGATAGTTAACACAGAGGTTGATATGAAAGAAGAGATCGAATTTATCCATTGGGGGTCAAAGCCAAAGGCTTCCAGTATACTTTGAAGGTAGGTCCATCTTAAAGGGTCGTATGCTTTCGGCAAGTCTAGCTTGATTATCATTCCTTTGGCTTTGATATTCTTAAGGGAATGGATTGCCTCTTAAGTAGTAACTATACCATCCAAAAATTTCTGGCCTTTAACAAAACAAGTTTTCTCTTGGGAGATTAAGGTTGGGAGGATCGGTTTGAGCTAATTTACTGTTATAGTTGAGAGGATTTTATAAATTACACTAGATAGTGCTTTAGGTATAAACCCCTCAGGCCCTTTAAAGTGCTTATATTTTGGAATAAGAGCTATAAAAGTTGAGTTTATGGTAGGATGTACCTTTTTTGTTCTTCTGTATTTTTCCACTACCTCCTGGATATCTTTTCCTAGAATCGGCCATGTTTCTTGGAAAACATTCTACCGTGAAGCCATCTGGACCCGAAGTTTTTTTCTTTGCCAGTCCTTTGACTATGTCCTCCACTTCTTCCAAGGTTATAGCCCTCATTAGCGCTAAGTTATGGTCCTTGCTTACTAACTAGGGGATATGCCTACTTATCCTCTTTATATCTTGTGACCTATGATGATTGGGTTCTGTCATAATGTTTTGGAAGTGATTCACCAACAAATTTTCCATCTTGTCATTTTAGACGAGTTGGTTTCCTCCCGAGTCTCATAATGAGAAAATTTAATTGTACTGTCTATGTTGTATCATTACTTTGTGGAAAAATCGGGTGTCGCTTTCTCCCTCCTGGAGCAACTAGACTCTCAATTTCTATTTCCACAAGATCTCTTCTTTCTTCCTCCTGTCCTCAATCCTATTTAGTAGCTTTCCTTTTTCCTCCACTAGGGGTCCCAAGTGGCCATTTGTTATCATCTGTTGTTGAACTCGTTGCATCCTAGCCTAGAATAGTTCTTGATCTTGTTGGATATTGCCAAATTCTACTTTGTTCCATTTCTTTATTTTTCCCTTGAGTTCTTTCATTCGTAGTTGGAATGTATACATTTTATTCCTCCCATGCTCTATACTCAATATCCACCATTCCTTCATTTTTTCTAGGAGGGTAGGGTCCCAAAGCCAGAAGGCTTCGAACCGAAATGACCTCTTGTCCTACCCTTGTTTCATGTCTACTTCTAGCCTAATTGGCTAGTGGTCGGATCCCATGCATGGCAAGATTGACGCTTCATAGTATTCATCCCTACTTATTAAATTTTCTATTGGCAAGAACTGCTACAACCTATATGCTATTTTGCGGGTTCCTCCTCTACGGTTATTCCGAGTACGAGTTCCACTGATGGTCATAAGATCTGCTAGTTGCAGCTCTTGTTGCATGTCCCTGAACTGCTCCATTTCTCGTTCTTCCTTTCTTATCTCGCCTTTTTTTCTGCTAGTCAAGTTATTAGGTTGAAATCCCCCTGTATTATCCATAGTCTTTCTGTATGCATTTGACTTAGTTTCCTAATACTTTGGATAAAGATTTCTTTCTCTCCGAGTGTGAGGCCCATATACTGCTGAAATGATGATCCATTCTTTGGTCCCTATGTTGCGAAATCTTCAAGTCAAAATTCTTGTCATTCCTATCCAATAATCCACCTATGCTTCCTTTTGCATCTAATGCTACTGCTTCAAATCGTGGTTTCATTTTCCGTAGTATCTCCTCTATGTTTTCTCCTATTACCATTGTTTCCTGTAGGAGTACTATTTGAGGCTTTTCCTTTTTCAAATGATCTTGTCCCCTACGTGTGGATTCTGTTATTTTGACAAATCGTCATATTGAATTACATATGCCCTCCAATATTTCTGGGTCCCAAAAATTGGTTGCGAGGCCAAAGAGACGAACCCAAACAAGGGTTGCCAGAAATTGCTCCTAATCTAGGTTATAACATTCCTCCCAGTATCTCATGAACAACCCTGCATTGTGGTGAAAATATGGACCATTTTTAAAGACCCTTTCCTTATCTTGCAAGTCTGAGAATATTACTGTGAAAAATCCTCTGGCACCCAACATGAGTTCTACATGGCCTTTTGCCTGCCATTTCTGCTAGATGTACTTTTTCAGGTCTTTCTTTGTTGGCCAGACTCCAATGAATTTGCATATCATCACATAGTCCTTCATATAATTGCGGTATTTCTCCAATTCATTCGGAGGGATTACAAATCTGTGTTTCTCCATTGCACATGGCAAACAGTACCCTCTACTTCTTTCCTATCATCAAGCTCCGAGGACATGGCCGTTGTTAGGGTTGAAAACTTCAGGGGAACTAGGTTGGTTTGTGGTTTTCTCGCTTGATTCGTCGGTTGTTACATTTTGATAGGAGGGGATCTTCCCAACAACCCCCGCCTCCCCGCTTGATTCGTCGATTGTTACATTCCAATAGGAGGGGATCTAACCCTTGCTAAGGCTTGCATGTCTCCTCTGTCAATTTACAACTGCACCCTCAAAATTGTCAGGGTTCTATAGGTCGCCAAACCCTAGGTGGATTTCATCGTTTGCTGAAGAATCGTAGCAACATCTAAACCTTGCTGAATTAAAACATAGAAACCAATTGAAAAGTTGAGATCATTATGAAATTATTATAAAAATATTAATTTTATATTTAAAATAGAAAATCATTTAGATTCTACTGCCCAAGATGAAAAATCCCAATTTTATAAATAGATTATATTATAAAATTTGAAAGGAAATAATAAACAAAACCAAAACGATAAAATGCGTCATGTTATCGTATTCCGCACTTTGAACATGACGATATTATAAAAAAACAACCTTCTAATCATCATGAGAAAACAACCTTTGCATGTCCAAAACATATCTTTAAATGTGATATTAGTTTCTCAATATTAAAGGCGATGACGTATTCCACATAGAAGCTCGTCCTTCATATATTTATGTCTATGCACTCACGAAATATTACTATTAGAAGACAACCTCCTTTGGATTTCGGAAAACGTGAGAAACGTCGCATATGCCAAGCTTCGTAACGAAATAATCATAGCCTTGATTATATGGTGTTCGAATTACACGAAGGAATCCGAAAAATGTTTGTGTGGATGATTTGCGGAAAAATTGGGGTCAACGACCATGCCTTGCGTGGGTGCAAGACATCTTCCACGTCGAATTAAAAGGGGAAAGAAAAGGAGGGTGGGCAGTAAACTTGTCTGGCCGACACTGAGACGCCAATCCCAAGCAATCGAAACCACGCGACTCTTTCGGTTTTTCAATTTGTATAAATAAATATACACACCCAGACTCGTACCATCTTCTCTTCTATTTTCTTTGGTCGTGTGCCAGAGTGAGCAACATTTGTAGCGTTCCCTAACCCGCTATTTGTAGCCTTCCCATATATTTGTCTTCCATTCACCAGATTGTTAAGAGAGAAGAATAAGGTGTTGAAAATATAATTTCAACGCTGACCGTCCAATCCCCGAAATCACTGTTGCAATACTGCAAATTGTCGGCAACCTCATCGCACCACTTTTTGGCATAAAGTGGTTTCCGTAAAATCAACTCCGATAAAGCCTAAAGCTGACGCGTGGATTGGGGTGACATCACCCTCTGACATTTATCGGACGATAAATGTCGGTCAGAACTCCCCATCCGATATGCGTCCGATCAGGTCCTCCATCCTCCGCAGTGCGATTGCAAGGAAAGTTTTCCGCCGTTTAATTCTCCAAAGTACATACGGGCCCTGCTAAAATTAAATGCAACGTGGAGTAAAACTATGGACCATACCTTATGTTAATGCAATGACATGTTTTTTGGTAAAACACTTAATGTTTTTACGACACATTATATTTATTTTTCTATCGAAGTATGGGTGTATTTACGGCATGTAAGTTTTTATTAAATTGCATATGAACCTATGATATATGTTTGGTATGAGCGTTGACTCCATCTTAAGTGGATTGCACACGGGGAGGAAGAGAACCTGGGTTCGTAGCAGCCTATGAAAACAAGGGGATCGCACACGGTGAATTGTGTTGAGTTCGCAGCAGCGAATGAGGACCAGAGAATAAACATTGTAATGCAGGGCGATAGCAAAAAGGGAAACGCACAGAAGTGTGTATGAATTTTCTTTTGGGGTGTAATGTAATGTTAAGTAATGAAAACACACAGCAGTGTGTAGAAGAAAAAAAACAGTGGCAGCAAATGAAGACCATGGTGAAAATGCAACAGGCGTAAAGCTTTTTTTGTAAGTGAAATGTAAGAAATGAAAAAAAACGCACAACAGTGCAGGAGAAGAAGTGAAGGAGTGAATGAAGAAAACCAGAGGAGGTTTGTGTAAAACCATGAATTGTTTCACACAGCAGTGAAAAGGTAAAACTGTAAATCCCTGTAATTTTTGTTTTTCACACAACAGTGAATGTAAATGAAATATTTACACAGAGTGGTGTAAAATTTCAAAGGAGACAGAATAATTTCTTTTGTAGTGTTTTGGTGAATCCCTCTGAGTGAAAGAGGATGAATATGTCTCAGTGTTTTTATTTTAATAAATAGAAATCATTTTATGGTGGTGAAATACTCGGTTCAGTAATTTTTTTTTTAAGGCTTCCCTGTGCACAAAAGACCCTGGAGTAGAGAAATAAAACAGAGCATTGACTATGTGTTCAGTTAATGTTTGGTTTTGGTATTTTCCCATTGCAAAAATACCCAACAGTGGTATCGGAGCTAGTCCAGGCTCTTTGATGGTGACAGAGTAGGTTCATGCTCTTTGAAGTGTCAAAGAAGCTGAAGGAAAGACCCTTGTTGCAGCAGCAGTAAAGCTTCTCCAGCTGTGTGAAGTTTCAGCCAAAGGGATTCAGGTATTTCTCAAGTTTTTGAGTTGTTGTTGAAGAAACAGTGAGTCATTTTAAAAAACACAGTCAGGGATTTTAAAAATAGTTAAGAATGGCAAGGTCAAAGAAGAAAGTGTCCAA
>APFE030473213.1:63978-118981 GCA_000404065.3 Pinus taeda | reverse complement strand
GCAATGTGATCTTTTTGTTTTATAAAGTATTTTTTCTTGTACAATGTTATATTCAGGATGATTATCATATGATATTTGAGGATTGTATCTAAAATTCTAGTTTGATTGAAGATCTCTAATAGAACTCTTTCTTTTGATTCTTTGATTGTTTAATGATATTAGAAACACTTTGGCCATGTTTTAAAATATCATATAGTAGATTCATTATAAATTGTTCATGTATTCAACCATTTATGTCAATATTAACTTTTGTAGAAGTCTTGCAAACTAAATATTGTTGGAACATGAACATTTTATAGAAATTTATTGATTAGATCATGAAAAACTATTTTTAATAATTAACATTATCATTATAATTAAAAATCACACTTAGTAGAAATATATGTTAACATTATTAAATCATCCTAGAAAGAAAAATGATAACTTCAAACATAAAAATTTACAACCATATAATCTTCATTTTTAGAATATTAAATATATATATATATTATATATATATATATTATATATATATTATATATTAATAATATATATATAATTATATATATGAATATGAATGATTTTCCCCTTTTAAATTGTTGAATTTATAATTTCAACCGTGTAGCCGTACCCAACCTTAAAACCACCCAGCAATACCTCAAATCAGCCGGTAAGTATATAGCACCACTCTTTGGCATAAAGTGGTTTCCATACTGAGAGGCTTCGATAAAACCTGGAGCTGACGCGTGGATTGGGGTGACATCACCCTCTGACATTTATCGGACGATAAATGTCGGTCAAAACTTGTCGCCCGATACTCGTCCGATTTGGTCCTTCATTTTCCGTCGTCCGATCGCAAGGAAGGTATACGGGCCCTATTAAAATTAAATGTTGCGTGGATTAATACTATAGCCCATACTCTATGATAAATGAAATGTCATGTTTTTGGTAATACACTTAATGTTTTTACGGCCCGTAATATTTCTTGCATACGAAAGTATGGGCATATTTACGGTATGTAAGTTTTATTAAATTGCATACCAATCGCATGAGTGGTGACTTCTATTTTTGTATCACACACGGTGAGGAGTGTTGGTTCGCAGCAACATAAATTTTTGTAATGTAAGAAATGAAAAGAATGCACAACAGTGCAGGAGAAAAGGCCAAGAGGTGAAAGAAGAAAACCAGAGGAGTTTTGTATGTAAAACCATGAATTGTTTCACACAGCATGAATTCTGTAAAACTGTAAATCCCTGTAATTTTTGTTTTCACACAACAGTGAATGTAAATGAAATTTTTACACACAGTGGTGTAAAATTTCAAAGGAGACATAGTAATTTCTTTTGTAATGTTTTGGTGAATCCCTCTGAGTGAAAGAGGATGAATATGTCTCAGTGAATTTGTTTTAATGAATAGAAATCATTTTATGGTGGTGAAATACTCTGTTGAGTAATTTTTTTTAAGGCTTCTCTGTGCACAAATGATCCTGGAGTAGAGGAAAAACAGAGCATTGACTCTGTGTTCAGTTAATGTTTGGTTTTGGTATTTTCCCATTGCAAAAATATCCAACAGTGGTATCAGAGCTAGTCCAGGCTCTTTGATGGTGACAGAGCAGGCTTAGGCTCTTTGAAGTGTCAAAGAAGCTGAAGGAAAGACCCTTGTTGCAGCAACAGTAAAGCTTCTCCAGCTGTGTGAAGTTTCAGCCAAAGGGATTCAGGTATTTCTCAAGTTTTTGAGTTGTTTTTGAAGAAACAGTGAGTCATTTTAAAAACACAGTCAGGGATTTTAAAAATAGTTAAGAATGGCAAGGTCAAAGAAGAAAGTGTCCAAATCCCCTAATGTTGTGTCTCCCTCTTCTATTAAAATAGAAAACAAACTATTTGAAAGCATTTTATTTGAGGCTCCAAGGTTAAATGGGAACTTTGATATATGGGAAATAAAAATGAGGACTTTCTTACAGTCTGAAGGCATTGAAATTTGGGAGTCAATGATTGATGATAGTAAAATGGATGGAGAATCCAAGGAGTACAATGCAAAAGCAGCAAAGACAATCTTGGATGGGCTGCCTGATTCTGTAAAGAAGAATCTAGGAAAATATTCATCAGCAAAGGATATATGGGACAGAGTTCATGACCTTCATGCAAAGGGAGCACTGACCATGACCATGAATCAAGAAGAAAATTCTGAACCCATCATAGAAGCTGAAAATGAGAAGGTGGACATCATCAAGCTTCAAGTGCAAGAAAGGGATGTAGAGCTTGCCAAGCTTAAGAAGGAACTTGATGAAAGCAAAAGGAAGCATCATGAAGAAGTCATATCCATGACAAATAAGTTGAATAAAGCAAAGAAGCAGGAAGATGCCTTGTCAAGTCAACTTGAAAAAAGGCACAAGAGAGTGAACAAACTTGTAGAAGAAATTGGACAGTACAAGGTAGAGGTATCCTCCCTTAAGTCTGAGTTACAAGAAGCCAAGAAGCAGGCACAAGAAGCTGAAAAGAAAATGGAGAGCAGTCAAGCAGAAATCTCCAAAATGAAGTCAGATATCATCTCTCTTAAAATAGCAGCAGCGGAAGCTTCTCGTAGCAAGGAAGAAACTGAGGAACTACTTGCGAAGAAGAATAACGAGTGTGAAAGATTGGAAGAAGAGATTGTCCTCCTCAGGAAGAAAGTTGAAGGGATGAACAAGATCATGAAGAGCTCTCAAGCTTTGGATGACATGCTCAGCTATCATAGATCTCCATCTGATAAATCAGGACTTCGGTATGTAGGTGAATCCTCAAACAAGGATAAAAATGCTTTAAGTAAAGGAGATGTGAAGAAGCCAGAAAGAAATGGTGATGCTCCTAGTTCCAGCAAAGGCAAGGAGAAAAATGAAGGCTGCAATAGAAGAAATCATGCTCCAAGTAGAAAACCAGCTCCAAGAAGAAATGTAGCTGATGGCAAAAATGCAAGAGGCAATGGTGATCATCAAAGGATCTCAAGGAAGCAAGGCTTCAGAAGTACATCAAAGAAACCTCCATCTCCTAGGTACCAAAGTTCATTTTTTGGTTATTGTTATTCTTGCTCAAACTTTGGTCATATGGCAAAACACTGTAGAGTATTTCATGGAGATAGATGTTGTGGTCCCCGACAATCTCCAAGAAATAATTTCACAAGAAGAAATCATGAATTTTTATTCATGAACAATGTTGAATGTTTCAAGTGTCATAACATTGGGCATATGGCACGAGATTGTAACTTAAGATGGGCTCTTACACAAGCTAGACCCATGCAAAAGAAGAAAGTTACACAAGTATGGAGAAGGAAGGAAAGATAATCTGAAAATCCCTTGAACTCCCCAGTGGATTTAAATTTGTTTTGAGAAGAGTCTGCCAAAAGAAGACAAGCACACATTAAAGGGGAGCTTGTAATTTTTTTTGCTGAACTGTCTTAACAGTCACTCTTTGATGAAGACCTTTTATAAAGAAAAAAATATGAAGTTAAATCTGCCATAAAAGCAGAGAAGAAAAAGGGGCAGCGCTCAAATCTGAAGTGGGGCAGCGCAATAAGAAAAGTATGCAAAGCATGGAGACCCTCACAGCAGTGGGAAGATAGAACATAAAACAACAGTTTTTGAATTTTTTGTTAAGGAGCAGCATGCAAAAAAATGCATAAAGAGAAACAGGGACAACAGATTTTTAATGCACATGGGTGAATGATAATGTGTGGCAGCAGAAAAATGAAAGGAACTGCACAGCAGTGCATTGGGTAAAAAAAATGAATGAAGACTAAGATTGTGTGAAGCAAGGGTGTAAAAAGAAAAGGCAGCAGCCCGTGTTAATATTTTTTGTTGTGTGGAGAATGAAGTGCAAAACAGCGTGAGGATGATTTCTCTCTATGTGCAAGTAATGGAGAGTAAAGAGTTAGTGTATGGGCACACAACAGTATGATGAAACAAAAGGCAGCCACAGTGCAAATTGCAGAGGCAACGCAGCAGCAAATAAAAACCCAGGGATGACAGAGTCTATGGTTATGGATATGGACAGCAGTGGAAAAGAAAAGGCAGCAGTGTGATGGCAAGAAGGAGAAGCACAGTAGTGCGAAGAAAATGAAACCAGAACTAAGAGAGAGTGAAGAAATGTGTCTTTACACATCAATGCAAATAAGAAAATGCAACAGCATGAAGTTTTGTTGAAGAAGTGAAAGGTAATGGACAACAGTGTTTGGCGTTAATCCCTCCGTGAGAGGAAGTGAAGTTCTTAGTGAATCCCTCTGTTAAAGAGGAAAGTGCTTTTCAGCACAGTGTCATGGTAAATCCCTCTGTCAAGAGGAAGATGCTTTTTAGCATACACATGGTAAATCCCTCTATCATGAGGATGATGCTTTTCAGCATAGTCACAGGTGAATCCCTCTGTCAAGAGGAAGGTGTTCTTCAGCACATTGTTACGGTGAATCCCTTTGTCATGAGGAAGGTGCTCTTAAGCACAGTTTCAGGTTAATCCCTCTATTAAGAGGAAGACTATTTTGTTGCTTGTGGAACTGCATGTGAAGCAGTGTTAGTGAATCCCTCTGTTAAGAGGAAGATTTGTTGTGTTTGGAGAATCCCTCTGTGAAGAGGAAGATGTTTTTTAGCATAGACAGGTGAATCCCTCTAGTTTAGAGGAAGATGCTTTTCAGCATAGACAGCGGTGAATCCCTCTGTTAAGAGGAAGACTCTTTTGCAACAGCAGCATGTCAAGGAGTTGAGGAAGTGTTTGGGTAAGATTGAATGCCCAGCATGTGAAATTAAAGGGGAGTGTTGAAGTTATAATTTCCCCTGTGCGCAGGAGGCCAGCAGTTAAGGCGCGTGGGTCAGCAGTCAACGCACGCCCAAAACCACCGAAGCATCCCTGAAACCGGCAGTAAGCCATCGCACCACCCTTCAGCGTAAAGTGGTTTCCCGACGAAGGGCTCTGATGCAATTTGGTGCTGACATGTGGATCGTCGTGACGTCATCCACTGACATCCATCGGAAGGTAACTTTCGGTCTTCTCATCCCGCCCGATATGCGTCCGATCAAAAGGGAATACTGTCCGCCGTCCGATTGAAAGGAAGGTGCATACGGGGTCAGGTGAAATAAATGTTGCGTGGTGTAATGTTATTGCCCATACCTTATGTTAAAGGGCTGACATTTTTTTGGTAAAATCTTTAATGTTTCTTACGGCGAGTTAATAGGAGTATGGGTAAGTCTTTTTTTTAATATATGTTTTAAAAATCGTTGACCCCATTCTTAGTTATGTGAAAAAAAACATACACGGGTATTGTATCAAAAGTGTTGGCATATGAAAAACAGCGCGACCCCTGCAGCGCGAAAAGGATTAAAAAAAAGCACAGAAGTGCATGTAATTTTTTGTATTGTCATGTAATTTTGAGTGGTTCATTTTCTGTATAAGCAATGAAAACACACAGCAGTGTGTAAGAAAAAAAATAGAACAGAGGAGCAAATGAAGACCATGGTGAAAATGCAGCAGGGTAAAGTTTTTGGTTTGTAATGTAAGAAGTAAAAAATTGCACAGCAGTGCAGGAGTAGAAGGAGAAGTGAATGAAGAAAACCAGTGGGCTGTTTTGTTTCTGAATCCATGAGTTGTTTCACACAGGTGAAAAGGTAAATGTGTAAAACTCTGTAATTTTGTTCTCACACAGCAGTGAATGTAAATGAAATATTTACACACAGTGGTGTAAAATTTCATAGGAGGCAGAGTAACTTTTGTTAAAATGTTTTGGTGAATCCCTCTGAGTGAAAGAGGATGAATATGTCTCAGTCATTTTGTTTTAATGAATAGAAATCATTTTATGGTGGTGAATACTCTGTGCTCTTTAATTTAAAAAAAAAAAAGATTTCTCTGAGTAAAAGATCCTGGAGCAAAGGAAACAGAGCATTGCCTCTGTGATTTATATTTTGTGGTTTTGGTATTTTCCCATTGCAAACAGAAAAAAAATACCCAACATATGATAAGCCCCTTTCAAGGACAGGCCGGAAAATCTACCATTCGTAAGCTCAAATACATAATCGCAGGCAAAAATTGAACGGCATTGCGTAATGCCTACAAATACTACCAAAAAAAACATCACGATTTGTATGATAATGGCCATTAGCTAATCCGAAGATTTAGCGAAAGGCACCCGGGTGACTGGAACGCAATGAAGAGGACGAGCCATTTCACATGACAGGTTAAGGACCTCCGACAGATCAACCGGATGTTCAGCATGTGGAAGCCATTCAAAATGATGGAGCAACTTCGCAACCCAGAGATTAACAGTGGCAAGGCCCAAAGCCTTTCCGGGGCATACTCGCCGACCCACACCAAAAGGCGCAATCCTCAGATCGTTGCCCCTTACATCCACCTCTTCCCCGCCCTCAGACACCACAAACCTCTCCGGACGGAACTCATATGGCGATTCCCAAATGTTGGGGTCGTGAGTAATCGACCACATATTCACCATGGCAGTTGTGCCCGCTGGAACACACAGTCCATCGCCCATGTTGACATCTTCTGTAGAGAGACGAGCCCATGATAGGAGCGGTCCAGGTGGATGCATTCGCAGCGCCTCTTTCACCACCGCTTGGATGTACGGCAGCTTTGGAATGTCTGAATCCTTCACGCTTCGGTCGTGGCCCACTACGACGTCCAACTCTGCCTGAGCCTTTTTCTGAGCTTCAGGGTGCTGAACCAGTTCTGCCATGGTCCACTCTGTCAGCAGAGCCGTCGTATCAGTGCCACGAAAGATCATCTCCTGCTCACACAAGCCCCCCGAAACTTAGTTAATGTCCCTCCCGCAAATCCAAATGGCCATATTCACTTTCTTCTATTCTAACATAAGGGAAATACAGTGCAATACAGTGAGGGGAGAATGGAAATAAGTACCCAGAGAACAGCGATCATATCCTCCTCGTCGAGCTTATCCTCTTCTTGCAACGACAGCAGAACGTCAACAAAATCACATTTATCGCCGCTTTCTCTACGCTGCTTTCCCCGACGGTGCTCTTCGATGATATTTCTAACGAAAGTTGTCACACTCAGTACGAGGCGGGTGCAGCGAGCATGGATTTGAAGAGGGTCCAGCGGTCGCAGCCAAGGGAGATGATCCGCCCAGTTGAACGCTCCTAACAGTTGGAACCCTTCATCTACCATCTCCCGTAACCTTTTCACTTCTTCATTCTCATGAGACATGTCGAACCTCCTTCCAAAGACGCTTCCCATGATATTGTTCAGCGCTGCTCCTTGCAGGTGTCGTCTTACCCTAACAACACCCTTAGAATGATACTCCTTTTGGATATCATCCAGCATTGCCACAACGTCGGCCTGGCGGCCAGCTTCGTGGGCAGCGATCCTGCGAGGAGCGAAGAGATGAGCATAATCAATTCTCTTGAGCAGCCTCCAGTAGTCCCTGTTGGGTGCGAAGCCAATAGCCCTCCCAAACAGCAACTGCTGTGCGGATTGCTTGAGGGGTCTGTTGGCGAAGTGAGGGGAGGTGAGCAACTCTCGGGCCACCTCAGGATCCGACGTAATAACAGCGGGCATGCAGCCCAAGCTAAAGGACATGAGCTTCTTCGCACCATGAAGACGAGCGAGAGATTCAAGCTTGCGGTGAGCAAGGCCGACGCTCATGTCCATTAGACTTCCGATAACCGGCCATCCTTTGGGGCCAGGAATGGCGACTCCGCCTCTCTTATGCTATCCAGCCCACGCACAGCCTCCAGGTCTCAACCAGGAGACTAGAACAGCATAGACGGCAACAATAAGCAGTGCAATATACAGAGGCCACTGACGCCATGCAGGAACATCGTCAGATGAGGAGTGCAAGAAGTAAGCAGGGCCATCTTTTGTGAAGAGCGGAAGGACACAGACCCACCACCTGCTTCCTCCAGAGCTTCTGCGATTCTCCATTTTTAGAAATGGCCTTTCAAACAGAGAAACCAAAGCGACAAGGAAGCGGCAGCAGCATAACCAGGAAGAGGAATGCTTCGAGATGAAAATGAGCGAGGGGTCATGTCAATTTATAGTTTCGAGGACACTATCATTCTAATGGCGAGAGGGAGAAAAGGGCAGCTACCACAACCCTAGTTTGAATCCACTTGAGGAAAAGGGCGGCTAGCACAACCAGGAAGAGAAGTGCTTCGAGATGAAAATGAGGGAGGGGTTATGTCAAATTATAGTTTCGTGGACACTATCATTCTAATGGCCAGAGGGAGCACAACCCTAGTTTGAATCCACTTGAAGAAAAGGGCGGCTAGCACAACCCTAGTTTGAATCCACTTGAAGTAGCCGTTCTCACTCCTAATTACTTTAAATGCCTTTAATTAATCATAATTCCAAAATACCCCTAATTACCATTATCAATCCACTATTACCCCTACATACTACCTGTCACGCCCCCGCCCTCTCTATATTTTTTTTTCGTCGGGAGCGTGCGGCACTGCCGGGCAAGTTTATAACTTTACCTACAGACTACGCCTTCACGACGCCCGTTCCACTATTGTTGCACGAGCGTTAAACTTATATCCAGTTCTTAAACTCACACTTGTAATCTTATAATCCGAATCCTTTAATTATAATTCTGTTCAATTATAGATTACCAAATGCATAAACCGAATTAACCGTTCTATATAATCATTCATCAACCGAGATAATAAACCTGTTCACCAATATATAACAATGCACATAAACACATAAGAACGCATGAATATATGGACGGCGAAGCTCACCAAGAGACTGCCCGAATTGTTTTGTATTAAACCAGTTAATAATGTATACAATGCGTGGGCCGATCCCCGACCACACGATGATATTGGAGTGGCAAGGCCCGTGTAATAACCCCACGGCCTGTGCAATATTACAACAGAGCGTCCAGATCATACACCGACGGTATTGACACCAAGACCGGCGTAAACCGTATGCCCGAATTCTGATTTAAGTGACAGCGAGCCCGCGGCCTTTCGCTGCACTGTTAATTGCCCGAACCTGTTTCCGTAAACCGACCCCTCTGTCACGATGGCGCACTGTTTGTGCTGCCTCGCAGATCCGATTTAATACACTGTTCGGTTAGCTCGTTCGTCCGACCTCCGTCCACTTCTGCGCACCACAGTTCGCTACATCGAACTTGTGAGTAGAGAGGAACTATTGATCGATCGAATGAATGATCGAATGATGCCCCCAAATGCCTTCAAGCTCGTTATATATATACGAACCCATGCCGATTTGGAGAGGGGTGTCAGTGGTGAAGCCGACCCCCGTTTTAACGTTTGAACACCCGTCTTGCACCCAGCCGACGTGTGTTATGTTGTGTTGAACCATCATTTCGTTTAACTTGGCGGGTCGGCCTTTGTTTGACAAAGCCGACCAACGCCACGTATAAACTTACATGGCCTGTGCTCCTTTATCCCACACGCCAATTTCACTTCGGATCATTCGCTCTGTCGCCCGTGCGCCTTCGCTGTTTGCCCGATGGTGAACGAACCCGGTCGGAGCATCGTTCACGAACTGTCCATTCGTTTGCTGTTGTGTGTTGACCGCCGCCTACGTCGTCGCCCAACTGCCATTGTCATGTTTGCCCGAACTGTCTCACCCGATGTCGTTCGATCACGGTTGTCGTTTCATGTGAACGGATCGTCGAATAGCAAGGTCGCCCTTCGTGCGTGGAGCGCCCGGTCCCCAGGGCGTTACATCCTCCCCCACCTTATTCCTTTGTCGTCCCGACAACCTCCATACCATTGTGTCCTCTTCGGTCCTCCATACCAAGTCGCCCTTCCGAACCATAATCCTATGCATGTTTCGGAAGTATGCATCCCATACTACATCAAGGTTGGTGTAGTGCAACAATCCTTGGCTCCCCGTCACTTCGAACCTCCAAGTCCACCATGTATGGATACATTGGCCGAGTGTACGCACTCGTTTCATGATCCCCCTGTCACGTTCATGGGAACCCCCATTTCAGGTGCCCGTTGAGATCATCGGGTCTACTCAAGTATCATTACGGACTCACTGCCTTGAGCAGTCAACAATGAGCCCGGCTCTCTGTTTCATCTAAGAAAGTCTCCCGGGAGGTGAGCCAGGCGGCTCTCCCCTATCCACCAAATCTGCCCATCTATCTGAGTCAACTAAGTCTGCCTGTCGAAGGTAATCTTCCCGAGCCTTTCTCCATGTGTCTGACCTTGTACCTGTACCGGGTTGAGGCTACGGCCTTGAACAAGTGCACACAACTCTTATCTCCCCGTCCCCATCTTCAACCGGCCCCTTTGGTTTCAAAGGACACAGTTTCACTGTATGAGGTCCTGCGCAAAGCCAACATTTTAAAGGCTTTTTCTCCTTGATTTCACCTCGTTCCGGTCCGGCCCATTTTGTTCCAAGCTTCCCGTCCACCGAGTTCTGTCCAGCTGCCAAGTTCTTAGAGTCATCCTTTCGCATGTCTTCTCGACATTCTGCTCCAAGCTTGTTGATGTAGTCAATTTCTTCCTGCCCGATTATGACTACCTTTTTACCAAGGAGTCTCCTCCTTATTTCTTCCTCGACCCGTTTGACCTCCATCTCTGCTTTAGACCGCTCCTCCCTTAACCGAGCCCTTTCATTGAAGACCTCTTGGAGACTTAAGTCTTTCAAGCGGATACCTCTGTCAATCTGATCAAGTTTCGTTCCACACTCGCACTGGTCCTTGAGTTCGTTCAGCTCTTTCCGGAGCTCCGAACAAGCTTCCCGAATCCGCCTAAGTTCGGTTTGCACCTCGGCCCAGCTTGAGTTCATGCGTTCGGACCTTTCGACCACCTCATGGACCCCATAATCCATCTTCCTGCCACTGTTGAACTGCCTCATTGTCTCTGCGGATGTCTGCCCCAAATCAGGCAGATTCACCTTCAATTTCGCTTGGGAGTCCAAGCTTTTACCAGGTTCAACCGTCCCCAACCGAGCTTCACGATTCAACCTGTCCATTGTCATCATCGATACCATCTTGTCACACAGTGCAGAAGTCAACCAACCGATCCAACTGTCACGAAGTGTAGATGCGTATCTGCTTCCATCAACCAGCCAACCAATGGCTCTGATACCAACTGTCACGCCCCCGCCCTCTCTATATTTTTTTTTCGTCGGGAGCGTGCGGCACTGCCAGGCAAGTTTATAACTTTACCTACAGACTACGCCTTCACGACGCCCGTTCCACTATCGTTGCACGAGC
Source organism: Pinus taeda (assembly GCA_000404065.3). NCBI lineage: Eukaryota > Viridiplantae > Streptophyta > Pinopsida > Pinales > Pinaceae > Pinus > Pinus taeda. The sequence goes on along the minus strand of APFE030473213.1, from coordinate 107,815 downwards.
GTTAAACTTATATCCAGTTCTTAAACTTACACTTGTAATCTTATAATCCGAATCCTTTAATTATAATTTTGTTCAATTATAGATTACCAAATGCATAAACTGAATTAACTGTTCTATATAATCATTCATCAACCGAGATAATAAACCTGTTCACCAATATATAACAGCGCACATAAACACATAAGAACGCATGAATATATGGACGGCGCAGCTCACCAAGAGACTGCCCGAATTGATTTGTATTAAACCAGTTAATAATGTATACAATGTGTGGGCCGATCCCCGACCACACGATGATATTGGAGTGGCAAGGCCCGTGTAATAACCCCACGGCCTGCGCAATATTACAACAGAGCGTCCAGCTCATACACCGACGGTATTGACACCAAGACTGGCGTAAACCGTATGCCCGAATTCTAATTTAAGTGACAGCGAGCCCGCGGCCTTTCGCTGCACTGTTAATTGCCTGAACCTGTTTCCGTAAACCGACCCCTCTGTCACGATGGCGCACTGTTTGTGCTGCCTCGCAGATCCGATTTAATACACTGTTCGGTTAGCTCGTTCGTCTGACCTCCGTCCACTTCTGCGCACCACAGTTCGCTACATCGAACTTGTGAGTAGAGAGGAACTATTGATCGATCGAATGATGCCCCCAAATGCCTTCAAGCTCGTTATATATATACGAACCCATGCCGATTTGGAGAGGGGTGTCGGTGGTGAAGCTGACCCCCGTTTTAACGTTTGAACACCCGTCTTGCACCCAGCCGATGTGTGTTATGTTGTGTTGAACCATCGTGTCGTTTAACTTGGCGGGTCGGCCTTTGTTTGACAAAGCCGACCAACGCCACGTATAAACTTACATGGCCTGTGCTCCTTTATCCCGCGCACCCATTTCACTTCGGATCATTCGCTCTGTCGCCCGTGCGCCTTCGCTGTTTGCCCGATGGTGAACGAACCCAGTCGGAGCATCGTTCACGAACTGTCCATTCGTTTGCTGTTGTGTGTTGACCGCCGCCTACGTCGTCGCCCAACTGCCATTGTCATGTTTGCCCGAACTGTCTCACCCAATGTCGTTCGGTCACGGTTGTCGTTTCATGTGAACGGATCGTCGGATAGGAAGGTCGCCCTTCGTGTGCGGAGCGCTCGGTCCCCAGGGCGTTACACTACCATTACCACTAATTAGCATCAAATTACCTAAAACTACCACCAACAAATCCCTAGATTTCATTAATTTAACCTATGTAATCCTTACAATCCTTAATTAACCCTTCTTTAATCTTTAACTAACTCTACATACCTTTAATTATCACAAAGTATCTATTATATCCTCCTAATTAGCTTTTAATTGAGCCATACAATGTGTAATTTTTTTATCTTATTAATGAAAATTACGTCTTTTTCCATGGAAAAAAAAAACTTTTAATTGAGCCATAATCATCTTTATTTACTCCTAATTGACCCAAACTACTAAAAATAAATCCATAATTTGCCATGAACTATCCATACGCAATTAATTAACTTGTCTACATATCCTTTAGGATTACAATGTCTACTTAATGTTTAATTGCCCTAATTAACTCATGAATACCCCTAATTAACCCTGAGTACCCCAAATCCATAGTAATTAATCTCAATTACCTTAAATCGATATGTGATTCATATTAAGAAATCTATAAGCTAATTTGGTGATCGGGTGACATCTCCCAAAACAAAAAGAAAAAAGTATAGTGCCCCACTCCACCCAAACCCTCAGTTACTGTTATGTAATGATATCCCACCCCTCAAAAAAAAAGAAAAACCTCACTCATCTTTGAACATTAGACTTTTGTTGCAATTTGTTGATTTGAGAAATTAGGATTGAAGTGTATTAATGTGTGTTGGCTTGTTCCATTCCATTTCTTCTTTTTATTATGGATCTTAATAACAATTGATGGAGGGAAACACTTCAATTGATGCTCTCACTAGAGGAATAACCTCCACCATGATGATTCCAACAAATTGTTCTCTAATCAGATCCACTGGGTGATATTCACAAACATTTTCGAGCGACTCTTTTTAACTAGAAGAAAATGTAAAACTTTGCCAAGCCATCATGTAAAATTTTTATCTCAAAATCCTATTATGTAGTAGGTTCTCATTTTCATCTTTATGTTAATTCAATCCAATGCTTCATAATTTTCATTAACAATGGTCATAGGGATATGATACTAGTGTAATTGTAAACATGATTTTGATTGATAGATGTAATAGTGTACTCGTCATTGGAATATTTGTAGTCCACTAGAAAAATTCTTACGAACCTTCTCCACATATATTTCTTATTTCGAAGCACTTGAAAAATGAATGTTTATGGTTATGTAGATTATAAGGAGTATCTAGATCATACCACTCAACCCAAAGAAACACTCTCATTAGATATAGCTCAATCATTGCTTTTCATCACATCTCAAAATAGTAACACAACATTGATTTCTCTTTTAAAGATGCTCGATTTAAACATGTGAATTATAATTATAAAAAATCTACATTAAATTATATGTGTGCGACAATTAATTATATATGGTTTTTTTTTCAAAGAAAAATTGATGATGGGGAACTAGCAAACACCCCATATATATGCAACAACACACAAGGCACATATATCACAAACTCAGAGTTCAGTCTAGGACCAAGACGTCCAAAGACCGCCAAAAAATAGAGTTGGGATCCCAGACTTCAGTGAGATATTTATCCTTCTAGCCTTCTTGTGACGGGCCATGGTGTCCGCCAGTGAAATTTGAAATAAGGTGGAGGAGATAACATCCCATTGAGACAATCACCTGGTCATTTTAAAGCACCTTTTCTATCGAGAGCTCACGAGTTCAATTCCCTTGACACTCTCAAGGTTAAGTTTCGTAGTTAAACCAATATGAAGTAATCCCCAACACAGTTAATTAAATGTGTTTCAATAGTATTGCAGAATAAAATAAAATATTTTTTATAAATATACTTTACTCTTTTCTTTTGTAAGTCAGTAAAAGTATATTAATTCACAAAATTACATAAAATACATAGGTCGAAATGACCCTACATACCGTTCTGCTTTCTGCTTGGTCGATCAAAAATTGAACAGAAAACTATAAGAACCTTGGCCTGCACACTAAGAAGACAGGCCTGACCAAGACATAGACAAAACAAACTAACTGAACTTTCCATTTAGTACGATAAACTAGAAGGGGCTAGCCATGCAGGGTACCTGAATCCAACGACAAAACAAAAGAGTGACTAGGAAGACCTGAGACCCAGAATAGGATCAAAATTCAAACAAGAAGTCTACAAAGGATGACAGGCACAGAGCAGAGTGCGCAAACAAACCTACAGCTCAAGTTCCACGTAATCTTTGAAGGTGGCACTAGGGCCAGTTGTTGCATTAACATGTTCAGATTTCGGGGCTTTCTGGGCATTCCGGTGTTGCTCCACAAGTGCTTTGATAACTTCCGCTGGAAAATCAACAGCAATGTTCATACCTCGTTGGACAGAGAGTTTAAATAGCCTGGTGAAGGCCCTCAGATCCTCTGCCAGTATTTTGATTTCCTCTGCGAGCGATTTCATGCATATTTCCAGAGTATCAAGTCTGGCAGAGTTTTTAGCTGAAGCCAGCATTGTTGTGTAGTAAGATTCTTTCATGGCTTCCCCCTACTTGACTAGAGCTTTGGCCAGCATGGTTTTCATGCGCCACGCCTCACTCTGTGTCATAACAAACTGCGTGGCTCTAGTGGCTTGGGTTCTTGGATCTGCAATCCACTCAATTTCCTCCTCAATTGATTGCATATCTAGCCTCTCCTGCTCCCCATTTACTTCAGCTTCTAGCTCCTCGATTATCTTCTTCCCTTTGGCCAAGACTTGAGTTTCATATGCCTCCCTAGCTCTTTTCAACTCTCTGTTGGCTGACTCGTTGCGACAACCCCCAGTAGACATAGTGCTGTTGTAGGTGCCAGCAGGTGATGGAGACTCTTCAGAGAACTAGACAAAGAAACAAGGAGAGCGCTCAGGACGAAGAGTCGGGCGAGGAGCAAAAGATGTGGGAGCTCTTTGGTGAGACACTATAGTTATAGTGGAGGGATGAGCGTATAGGTTGAGTAAGGCTTGCGTTGATCTCCGAATTCTGGCCATGTTACTTCTCTTTCTTTTCTGGCATGCCTTCCCCTGCCTGCGATCTGAGGCAACGGATTTGTCATGCTTGAAGTTTCTTTTCATGGGCTATGTGTCATCCGCTGAGCCTAGAATTTTCTGACAATCATTCTTCTGCAGGATTTCCTTCATATTCCACTGCGGTTGATGGTTTCTGCCCCTCCCCAATCCATTTTGGGGTATTATGATCCAGGAAGTGAGCCTTAATGGCTATCTTCATTCATTATTAGGGCGTGTCCCGTCGTGCTACTGCACCCCTCCTCCTTGTAACGAATGTCTTTTCTCGAAAGCCGTAAACACTTATCCCAAAGTTTTGTGCATGTGACCTCATGCCAACAGGTGTCCGGGTAAGTAATGTGGTGATTGATCCCATAGTTGGCCACACAATCAGCCACTGCATTTTTCGTAAATTCTTACAGTGTGCAGAATGATTCCGTCGAGGCTTGAGAGGTGCTTTGCTATGAGCTCTGTGACCTTGGCCAACCTCTACTGCTTCATTACCTTACTTGATTTCGACCCCATTTGCAGTTTCCTTGCAGCATTGATAGCCAATAGAGAATCCCTTTCGACCACTGTAGCCCCTGTTCCTAGGTGAATTAGTATTTGGAGCCCTTGTTCTAAAGCTGTGAATTCCATCTCATTGTTGGTGCCTTCTCCCAAAGATTGATTGAAAATACGTTGAATTTCCCCTTTGTAATCTTGGAGGACACCTCCTATAACTATCAGTCTAGGATTGCCTCGAGAAGCCCCACCAAAGTTGAGTTTGTGAAAGCCTATTGGTGATGGTAACCAAACATTCATGGAGGGACCTTGCTGTTGTCGCGGTTCAGACGAACTGGAGATGGTGCCTGCTTCAATTCCAAACATCTACAAAATTTGTAAGTTAGTCACTAATAAATCCTTGTTATGTTATGCTTTCCATCTAGTAAGAGCCATTTCCCTCATGTTTTGCAGTATGGTGGCTTTGATAAACTCTATGGTTTTAGCTTCATTTTGAAACACTCTTCTGTTTCATTCTTTCCATACCGACCACGCTATGAACCCAGGGATTAATTTCCATAATGTATTCACAGTTTGGGATTTGGAAAAATTTCTTCACCACTTCAATATGCTTTCCTGTCTTGAGTCTCTATCCCTGTCCATACTCTTGAATATGGTCTCCATCCAGTTCCATAGGCTTTCTGTCCAGTTACAAATATTGAGGAGCTGATTCATGGATTCCTCCTCATTTTCACACAGGGGGCAACGTGAGGGGCCTATGAACCCTTTTTTCCGAAGGTTCTCCCAGGTAAGAGTTCTTCGGTGCATCAAGAGCCAAAGAAAGATTTTAATCTTCGGCCATATTTGTCTGTTATACCAATTGACTTTTTCCCCTTGGTCTCTTTCTTCGATATAGCCTCTTTCTTCTTTGAGGGAGAAATTACCTCCCTCGAGCTTGCCACAACGCAATTGAATTGCATAATGAGCATTTCTTATTTTCCTTTTAGCCAGCTCTATTTGCAGTGCCCTCATAATGTTGTCCCTCTCTTCTGGTTGCAATGTATTGTTGAAGATACATTGTCTCCAAGCTTGATTAGTATTGTTAGGCTTCCATTAATGATTCACGGTTATCTTCCCTAGTTCCTGGTATCTTCTATGAATGGTGAGGAAATCTTGGCTTTCAAGCTTAGGTAATTGCTGCCAAGGATCCTCCTAGAACAGAGCAGTCTGTCCATTACGGACTTCCCAAAAACTTTGTTCCTGAATTATGCCTCAATTAGCTCTTGCAAGGTTCCAGATTGGAGATCCTTCTGGAGGTTCCTGCATCTTGATAAGCTTCTAAGGGCTATAATGAGTTGCATACTTGGCTTTCCAATGTTTGGCCCAAGGAATGTTCGGTTCTTTAACCCATCTCCACCATAACTTGGCTCCACAAGCTTGGTTGACGATGTAAGGGTCCTAAAGGTTTAACCCACCCAGGTGTTTGGGTTTGAAGATTTTGTCCCATGCCATTAAGGAACACTTCTATTTAACTGAGTTCCCCGACCATAGAAAAGCTTTCTGGATGAGTCAGATTTTCTGCAGCACACCTTTAGGTTCCAGGAGAATAGAAATCATGAATTGAGGAATGGCCTAGAGGACAGATTTGGTGAGAACTAGGTGGCCTACAAAGTTAAGGGTTCTATGAGTCCAATGCTGACAACGCTTCTCTAAATTGGTGAGCATTTTCTCCCAATTAATTTTTTGCCAGGGTTTGTTTGTCAGAGGAATGCCTATGTATTTGGAAGGGAGGTTACACCTCTTGAACCAAGGACATTAGATAGATTTTTTTGGACTGCTAGGTGTGTGTTAAAAAAGAATATGGAAGATTTAGCTAGATTGAGTTCCATACCTAAAGCAAGGCTGAAACGATTGAGAATGTTTTTGAAACCAAGAGCTTCTTTGACCAAACGCATGCCATACAACATTGTATCATCGACAAACTGTTGATGAGTGGTTGCAGGGCATGAGGGTAGGGGTTGGAGTCCCTTAATTAAGCCATCCTCTTTAGCCTTTCTGATGAGCCGGCTAAGACCTTCCATTAGTATTACAAATAGAAAGGGGGACAGGCGATCCCCTTGTTGTATACCTCTAGAAGGTGTAAATTGGGTTGTGGGAGCTCCGTTAACCAGGATGGAAATTCCGGTGGACTTAATCAGGGCTAGGATCCATATTATCCATTTCTTCTCAAAGCCAAAGGCATCTAGCATAGCCTCCAAGTAGTTCCAGCTAACTTTATCATAAGCCTTCGAAAGGTCTAGTTGCATTAGCATGCCAACATTTTTCTGAGTTTGGAGAGTATGAATCATTTCCTAAGCTAGCAATATGTTATCCATAATCTGTCTCCCTTCTGCATAACCAGATTGTCCTTCCGAATTGATCCCTGGAAGAATTGGCTTTAATATGTTAGCGATGACTTTAGATATAATCTTGTATAGAACATTGCATAATGAAATTGGCCGAAACTTCGACGGAGTATTTGCTTCCTCCTCCTTTGGTATAAGGGTTATGAAGGTGGAGTTGAGGGATTTTAGGATGGATGAGGAGCGCCAAGAATCTTCCACCACTTCCCAAACCTCTGTTTTGATTATTTCCCAACATGCTTTGTAAAATTCGATGGTGAAACCATCCAGTCTTGGCACCTTACCATTGGGCATATCTTTCACTACTTCTTCCACTTCTTCCAAGGTGATCGCTCGATTTAGAGCCCTATTTTGATCCTTTGTGATAAGCTTGGGAATAGAAGTCATTAGATCCCTAATAGCTTCCTCTCTGTCAATGTTGGGTTCCAAAGCAATTTGGCTAAAATGGTTTATGAGGAGGGTTGATATTTCATGATGTGTTTGCACAGAGGTCCCTTGATCATCCTTTATTCTTAATATTTTATTAGCACTCCTGTGATCAATGGCAGATCTGTGAAATAATTTTGTGTTCTTTTCACCTTCCTTAAGCCACTAAATTCTAGATTTTTGCTTCCACAAAGTTTCCTCCTGTTGGCATTTGGCCTACCAATTCTGCATGAGTTTTTGTTCTATGTTCATTGTTTCTTGATTAATATTCCCCTGGATCCATTCCTTGTGAATCTGTTCCAATTGCTCCTCCAACACCTTCTTTTCTTTAAATATATTGACGAAGACTTCTTGATTCCAAGATTTTAACCTGGTTTTGATATGTTTAAGTTTAGCTTGGAGAATGTACATTTTAGTGCCTCTTATACCTATTGGTTCACTCCACCATTGTTTTATTTTCGATGTGAACTCTGGATGACTGAGCCAAAACTTTTCAAATCTAAAGGGTTTATTCCTTGGGGTGCCCAGGATGGCCGCATTCATTATTATGGGCCAGTGGTCCGAACCTCAACTTAGTAGTATGTCCAAATCTGCAGTAATCCCTTTTAGAAGGATGGTTTCTGTCACTAAGAACTTGTCCAGTCTAGAGGCGATTTTCCTATCACACCCTCTTTTATTGTTCCATGTGAAAGCCTCGCTCTTGGGGAAGATGTCTACCAGCTTGGCTGATTTGATAAAGTCTTTGAAAGCTTCAGTATCCCGATTGAGCGTTTTGATGCCTCCTTTTTATTTTTTTTTTTTTTTTTTTTTTTTTTTTTTTTTTCCGTAAGTGAAGTGATCATATTAAAATCTCCTCCCAAAATAGCTTTTGCTTGGGGATATCTCTTCTACAAGTTGGATAGACCTCTAAGCAATAACAATTTGGTCTCTAGTTTCTTAGGGCCATAGAAATTTGTGCAGAGATAGGTGTCTGGATTCCCTACCATTTGGACTTCTATTGAGATGTGAGATCTGGCAGCTTCATAAGATATAAGCTGGAGTGCCTGAGGATTCCAAAGAATGGCCAAGCCCCCTTCCCATCCACTGCTTTCTGTTTCTAGGCAATCCATTCTTTTGCCCAATATTTTACTGATGTTTTCCATTGTTTTGCTAGAGCATTTAGTTTCTTGCAAAAAAATCATATCTGGTTGTTCCTTTTTGACTTTTTTCTTTAATAACTGCTGCTTCTTTAGGCTATTTAGCCCTCTAGCATTCCATGAAAGTACTTTCATAATTAACAAAATTTTTAGGAAGTGAATGTGAACGCCTCAAGGGCTTTCATCTTACCTTAGTTTAGGAGCATTTGACCGAGCTCTTGTAATGCTTCATTGTTTATTCTTCGTCCTCGTTTTTTTCGGTGCTATGGGTTGGTTGTAGTTTGATGCAGTCCCTGAGTTCTCACCCCTAGACCTTTTGTTGTTCCCAAGCTTCTTCTCTGCATGTCCATTTCTGCTTGTTGTCTTGCTATGAATAATGCGTTGATTCTGTTCACCTCCTCTTCCGATATGTGTTCAATGCCTTTCTTTTTCCATTGTTCTACAATGTTTGGTAGATACATACCTTCCTGTTCAAGAATGTCGCTTAGTTCCATATCCTCGAGCCCCATTTCACTAGTCATCATTTGCACCCCGTCCAATGCATTTTTATCCTTGTCCATCATTACATGTTTATAAGATGGGGTCCCATTAGACCTCGCACTTTTCAACTGTTGGGTCAGAACCTGCCCTCTTTTGTGAAGCTCTGCTGCTCTGGCACTGTCCTCCTCCAAAATTGGTATTATGACTGCAGCTTGAGCAGGTATTCTTCAAACCCTAGCCGCCATGGAAGTCTCCCTGGTCATTTTTCGATTAATTACTAGGGTTTATTAATCATATATCAAAGATACTTTTCTCTTAAATAGACACTGATAATATCTTTTAAAAACAATATTCTATTAAAAACATATATATCTTTAAATTACTTATAATTTTGTAAATATCTTATTCTAATTCATAAAACTTTGAACAATGTTACCAATTTCAAAGATATGTCAAAAGAGATCAAAACACCTTACAAAGTTGTATGGACATTGAGTAAAAAAATAAATGGCTAATTAATCAGATTTAATGTAACAACATTACATTCCATAAAAAGTGAATAAACCCACATAGTCATTATTAAATTTACAAAATTCGTAATACTAAATTTTTACCAAATTCATAATACTAAATTTAAAATAAAATAAAAAGTAAACTCGCACATTTAAATCACAATAAAAAAAATTGAAATTTAAATCACAATAAAAATTAAATAAAAATAAGCAGGAAGAGGTGTGAAGTTTTTATTTTTGTTAAAATTGAACCCGCGGAGTTTGGCAAAAACAAATTGAAAAAAGTAAACTCAAACATTTAAATCACAATAAAAATTGAAATAAAAATTGAAATAAAAATAAGTATGAAGAGGTGTGAAGTTTTTATTTTGTTAAAATTAAACCCACGGAGTTTGGCAAAAACAAATTGTTCACGAAATTATTTAAGATAGCTACAGAGTTTGGCAAAAACAAATTGTTCATTTGATTAATAAAAAATAAACAAATTGTTCATTTGACTAATAAAAAAATAATGGGAAGACAATTTGATTTCTTATGTGTAGGGTTTATTAAATTATTTAATATGGTTTATTTAGGTGCAATGACATATTAGATTATTATTTTCATATTTGTCAAGTTTTTTTGAAATTGATTTTTGGATCAATCATATTATCATTATTTATTGGCCTATGTTTCGAATTCTATAATGTGGTTTATTTTTAAAATGAAAATAGAAATAATGATTTATTTTTACGATGAAATAGTATTTACAGAATCTTATAATGCGGTTCATCTTCAAAATAAAGATGAAAAAACGGATCCATCTTTAGGATTAAATAGTAAAGATGCATCACCTTACAAAATTAGCTGTTAAAAATAAAATTGTTTTAATCAACATAAAAATGTTTTGGTTGATTTTAATTGAATATTTAATAAAATATTAAAAAGTATTTGGTTAATAATTTTTTTTTTTTCTTTTCAGATTGGATGTTTCTGTGATTCATGATATAATGATTAAGATCTTGGGGAAAATCACTTGGAGAATTATTGGTCTACCCATTTCTAACCTTATGTCAATATTATCTAGTCAATATAAAAGAAAAACTAAAAATACTCAAAAGAATTAAGGAGCCTGATTGTTAAAAATAGAAAAATACAACAAAAAAAAATTAATAGACAAAATATAGGAAAGAAAAACACTATTGACTAAATTAATAAAAAAATTAGATTAGCAATGGATTTGCTTGTTTACCACTATTACTTTAGCATTGACCAATGCAGTATCTAATGTTAAACTTTGAGAAAAATAAATTATTTTTGAATTATTAAAAAAAAAATCAAGTAATTGATTAATAGACTATGTACAAGATAATACCATATGCATAATTGTCTCACATATTTTATGCTATAGTTTATGGATATCGTTATTATTTTTAGATATTTTTGTAGTAATTTTTTATTCTTAACCTTTTAAGGAAGTAAATAATATATTTGCCATTTACTTCATGCCATATTTAATGAAATTTTTGCATAAAAAATAGATAGGAATAAGATGTAAATAAATATATATTTACTAGGAGTACTTCTCATCACTATTTATGTATGTAGGAGTAAAATGATAAATGTGTGGATAGTGTTTATTACTTACGTACATCTCACTTTATTAGTTCTTCACAAAACAAGACTATAAAAACCAAAAGTGACTAAAATCCCAGCAAAAAAATTCAAAAAAACTTGTAGATGGAGTGTTTGAATCATGTTTTTCATGGTGGAAATATATTCAGCATCATCAAAAACTTATGAGTAACCTAAAATCTTGAAGTTTTACAGCTATAACTTGAATTTACAGAAATCCCTGCCGGATTTTGTCAAAATATAACCAGAATTTCCATAACTTTCAAAGCAAAAAACAATCTCCTTAAACTAAAACATTTGCATGGTAACAAACAATTACATTAAATTCCACCCTACGACTGGAAGCGAAAACATTTACAGCTCACAGTGCACAACAACCGTTGAATATTAGCTGTACCCAGCTGTGTATCTGCACACACGCTTGATAGTATCATTGCCACATTGCCATATCAATTTAGGAGTTGTCTATAATGGCACTTTTTGGAGATTCCGGTGACGGAATCAGGTGGAAGAAATTGAGGTTAAATTCTGATTTATTGCAGTTAAAATGGTTTTTTAATTGCATATTTGAATTCAGCACCCTGAAAAACCCCTGGGATGCTTTGATTGTGTAGAAACTAGCTATCAAACTTGGCATTCTAATAAATTGCTGCCAGATTTTGACTAGAAAAATCTACTGGAAAGACTTTCAAAAAGTCGTGTTATAGACAACTGCGATCCATTTATGCACACGTGTGAGAAAATCTGTTTATGAACCGCCGCAATAGATCTTGCAGAACATTAACGATCATTCAAAACACTGAAAAGGCAGTTGTCAGTCAGGTGGGTCCGCTTAAGGTTAACCGTTCGTTTATTCCTCCTGTCGTCTCGTTGCTCAAGACTCGAGAGTTGACCGCAAGAATTGGAGAGATTTTTTAAGTGAGATTTGTGAAAAGTTTTTGGTTTTTTCTCTCACGTTTCTGTGAAAAGTTTCTTGGGATAACTCTGTGCATAATAACTATTGTTCTTGGATATGTCGTTCCATTTGTAGTATTGCTGTACGTTTTCGGAAATAAATCATAGGCAGGGAGATTTCCTAGATGGAAAGCTTGACCTACCAGGGTAAGAAATTTTGTGAAACCGGACAGCACATCAAATCAAAGGGGGATTCAAATGTTGTTATTTTGAATGCAACAATGACTACCATATTGGAGATTTCAGAACAATGACTACCATATTGGAGATTTCAGAACTTCACTATTGATGATACCTGTAGTAGGGCACGACGATTCAACAAAAGCTCCGAGAGGCATCTCAAATCTTATGACTGGATCTATTGATTACGTTGCACCAGAATATCGCAGAAAGGGAGCACCTATCTATTAAAGGGGACACATACAACTACATCTTTATCTTGGAAATAAGGTGGTTAAAGGTGGATTTAGGAGTCATTTGTCGTGGTGAAAGGAAGCAATCCAATTTGCTGCTACCTCTCCATTATGATTTTTCTTATTACTAGAATGGTTATAATTTGTAGGAATGTGGCTATATTATTTTATTATTATTATTTTTTTATATTTATTTATTTTGTTTTGTAAATTGAAAGTGCGAAACCAATCATTAAACAATATAGCATAATTCAAATTATTTTGTCCAACGTGGAGTACATCTCTAAGCCTTGGGTCAAGAGTGGGGAGGCCACTTCAATAGTCTATGCAAGAAAATGAGTACATATGCAATCTATGTCAATACAAGGATGAACTCCTTATCTAGAGTGGAATGTCTCTCCCAAGAGATGTTCTCCTATAAAGAACTCTCATTCACAAGATGTTCTCCTTCAACATGAAAAAGGGACAATATCTCACATAAAGTGGCAGACAATGATCCTTTCACAAGGTGGCATACATGGACTTCATATTCAAGCCATAATCTCAGCAGAATCAAATGAACACATGGAAAAAATACACCTTATACCTCCATGATCTAGGGGATCAAATTAGTGCTCAAAATTAAAAGTGTGGGATAGAGCTTGAAACCTAAATGAATGCATACATCTCGACGATTTGAATCCAACACAACTCGTTTCACTCAACGCTGATATCGTATCCTCTTGATATTGTGTTCTGACCGAATTGCCAAACAACTAAAATTTTAAAAGTTGAAGTTGCAAGTACACCCAGTTAGCAGTTTATACACTAACTGGGCAGGGTGACTATATGTTGATGGGCCAATGACAGTTTGACAAGTGTCTCCTTATGATTGTTTCGTGAATGTTTGAATTTCATTGGTTGAGGATTTAATTTTTTCATTAATTTATGGGTTGATGACTATGTAATTGGAGGACCAATGGGGGAGGGCCATGTGGGCCAACTAGAGGCAGCCATGTGGCCTCCCAAGAGTGGTCTAAAATTTTGTATGGAGGCCATCAACCCACCGGGACCGAACTCTCAACCAAGCATCAAGCACCAAACCACTTTACCAACACACCAAGCAATGTTACTTAACCATATAAAGTTGTGGATTGTATTTAAATTTCAATGTATTTATTGTTGGTGGTTGGGGCTAGGGCTAAGCCCAACCCTAGTCCCTGTGCCCTCGAAACCAAGGGGTGGGACCAACGGCCATGGCTTAGCCCCAGCCCCATCGTCTAGCCCAACCATAAAACCATGCGCTAGAGCTCAATAGAGAACTGCAGGTAGAGATTATGAAAGGGGCCAGCCCTAAGAGCCAACCCCATGTCACATGACCCTTCACACAACTAACAGTGCGGGTGCAGAGGTGGCTAGCCCTTAGGGGATCAACCCCGGGCGACATGTGCGTCCATGTGATACAGACGCAGTGGAAAATGGGTGCGCCTTTAGCCCACGACCCAATAATAAAAGCTTATAACTCGGTCCTATGCACAACCATATTGATGAGGCTCATCAATAGGTAAATTATATGGGCCTTAATGCCACTCTCCATCTTATTAAAATCAACTTTTCTCACATTTATTTACATATTTTATTAGATTTTGCTTAAAAGTGAGATGTTATGTGTTGTAGCGGCTACAACCACCCTCTAAAATTTTGGCCTGCACCAATTTCGGAGCCTCCCTTGGAGAGTTTCACTTGATGACTGCACACAATTGGGTTCACTCTGTGAGCTTGTGTGAGTATTTACATTCACCTTGCTTGTTTATTACACTCAGATCTTTGCATGTTGATGTCTATGTCATGCTTGCGACCATTTTCTGGTTATGCTCAAGGTCTTTGCTTCGTATGTATTTGATATGTTCGCCATGAAAGCATCTTTCGCACTCACACATAGAGTCACGTTCATTGTCACGCAAGCATCGTCTTGATCATGAACGATCAATCACAAGTGTCGTGCTTGTCGCTTGCACCATCGCTCAATCATGTTTATCATGTGTATCTGGAAGGTTTTGTCGTTTCGTTGTCAAGTCGTACGAGTGTGTGTCCATATCATTACCTATACATCTTTCGACTGTTCAAACACTTAGTCATTTTTGCTGAAATTCTCACGCCCAGACTCTTCACTGATAGTCGGACCATCACCCTATTTAACTCGATCGAATGTCAACCAAAACAACATAGAAGCACCAAGCTAGTTCTTTCAAGTTGTGATGCCCGCAAGCAATTTAATCAGCACTCATGCTGGCCACCTAGACAGTGGACTGGTTGTTCATCTTAGAAATTGCGCAGTTCTCACGAGCAGTTCTCTCGCTAGCCATCAGTCAGCTCAGCTCAGAAATTGCGTAGAGATGATCAACATGCCTGTCTCTTGGCCTTAATGCAATTTTCCCAGCCAGCAGCTCCCAGCAACAGACTGCCTGTTCTCTCCAGGAATTGTGTAGTTTCTACTGCCAGTGACTAAGCAGCCAACTGGCGGTTCCCTCTCCGAATTGCGCAGATCTGGCTGCTAGTGACCCCAGCAGCCAAATGGAAGTTCCCTCTAGGAATTATGTAGATCTGGCTACCAGTGACTCCAGCATCCAATTGGCAGTTCCCTATGGGAATTGCGCAGATCTGGCTGCCAGTCTCCCGGGCAGTTCCCTAGAAAAATTGCGTAATCCCTACCTGCAGACCTCTCATGAAGCCCGACCCGTTCCTCTGGAAAATTGTGCAAATTTGGTTGTCTAGCCCCTATTGACTGTTCATTCCGGAAAATGCGCAGAGCATGCCTACCTTGCCTTCCAGCAACCCGAATTGTTCCTCCCAAAATTTGCCCAATTTTGCCTCCAAGCTGAGCTAGACCTTGCAGTCAGTCACTGTCAACTCAAATCGCTTGTCTCCATCTCTCAGTGACTCTTGTACAATTTTTATCAGCAATTTCCTGGAGCCATCATCCCACATCATAGCCCTGCTGCCTCTCCTGGTCACCCGCATCTGAATGATCATGTGTCATGGTAGACTAGGAGGTTTTGGATTTGATGTTGTCTCGTCATGAGTTATTGCAGGTACAGGTACACCCACAAACATGTCAAGACGATGAATGGGATGGACGAATAAAGCACATGCAGATGGACATGTTAACTAATGGATGAACGAACAAAGCATGTGAAGCAGATGAATGCGACGAACATGCACCTTCGTGAACAAGTGAGCATGTCAAGCCTTCCAACATGAAATCAAGGAACAACATGATAGAGCTTCATCAAGCGAACAAAGAACCATCAAAGACTCCACGCACTTCACCATGCAGAGGTGAAGCTATAATACACCATGAAGACATCCATCACTTAGTAGCACTGTAGCTCGACATGCACTCCAGCAGCAACACGAATGTACTAGCATTGTCTTGTCATGTAATGAGTCATGTTTCCCACATATCCACTGTGGGCTTGTTTTCAGTCAATGTGATGTAACGTGGAAGTCCAAGAGACCCACTTGTTTAACATAGTCATGTAAGTCGGAGAGTCATGGAAATTGAATGGTCATGAGGGTAGTCGAACAGCCACAGGGGTCAGTTTCACCCTTGGCTATAAATACCCCCCTCATTTGTACATGAAAGGACTTTTCACCTCATCTCCTCCCACATAGCCAAGACAGTCTGTAATATTTTCTTTGAGGAGTAAGTAGTGGCTCCAACACCCCACTGACAGGGTTAGTGATGTATGGTGTAACAATGTGTCTTGGAAATTTCGCTTAATTCAGAAGCTTGTCAACAGGCTAGCATGTTTTCACACATGTATTGTATTTGTTGTAAGACTGATATTTAACACTTGTAATGCATGTTGCTTTAACCACTTGTTCTACATTTGAGTTGATTCATTTGTTGTAATTCATAATCTATTAATGGAAATATGTTGTATATGATGTTAATGTTGTCCTAGCCGTGTCGACTGCTATGTTGGACATCAGACAAACCTTTCACATGAACCTTGTTGTAACAACCGTTGCACTCATCTCAGACTAATCTGTGAGTGTTGTACGTGTTATCTTACCTTGTATGTTGTGACTGCCACATCCGAGTGGACTGTTCCACTGGAAGCTATGTATGTCCTTTGTGTTGTGTGTTCCTAGCCGAGTTGGGACTGATCCCTTTCAACCTGGAACTCACCTTCACTTTTTCCCCTCACAGTGAAATAACCATTGACACAAGTACACTTACACTCAGCAGGCACGCGAACCTCACTTCTCGAAGACAAAGCAAGCCACTCTCCTATGCTAACAAGCAAGAGTTGAGGCAAATCCTTAAGACAATGGAAACTGGGCCATCATACCAGATGGGACTCCCACACCAAACGATGTGAGGTCTAGTTGGGACTTCATACCAGGGTGATCCCCTGAATGTTGGCGAGTGCAGCACCATCAATGTTTCTGGTGCTAGAAGGAGGGCAACCAGTTGTACATGGCTGAAATTCCCCTCACACTCATTCGACAAATATCCGGTCAAGGCAGTAACTCACACTCTCTCACTTGCATGGAACTCGATAGTTGGTTACTTCTCACCTCCTAGTGTTGAGCAGGAGACTTCATATCAACACCTTCACTCTCCTAGTGTTGAGCAGGAGACTTCGTATCAACACCTTCGCTCTATTCATCCCATCACTCGCTAGCTCGCGAAAGTAGTCAGACTAATCCCAGACAGATAACATCTTTGACGTGCAGTGAGGAAGCCAAAGGCCAATCTCACAAAAGTTATAGTAGCATCGTTGGAGGAAGAAAACCTTGCCACACTTGAAGGTCCAAGAGGAGCTATCGAAGACGGAAAGAAACCTCCAATCCTCCGGCAAGATGAACAAGGCACTCTTGTGATCTCAGGATTAGAATTTTGTGTAGGAGGCAGAGGAGGCAGAGGCGGAGATGAACCAATAGAATCAGGGTTGGACACATCAGACTTCGAAGGAGAGGAAGAGCACGAAGAAGACGAATAGATGGCTGACCCAAATCTTGAATAGATGACTCAAGAGCCATTGGCTCTCCCATCCATCTTGCATAAGATGTCGACGCGAGCGGAGAGAGTGAATGTCAAGTTCGACCCTGATAGCATGGTAAAGGCAGAAGACAACCTATACAACTTCTACCTACAACTGTAGACCCTTGAGGTACATTGTGACAATATTTCATGTAGATTGTTCCCATGTACCTTGGTTGGTCACACAACTGCTTGGTATCACAGCCTTCCACCGAACTCTATATGTAACTAGGTCACATTCAAACACATGTGCCTTGAGAAGTTCGTTGATGAAAAGACCCCATCCATGCTACTCAAAGAGTTGGGAAGCCTCAAGATGGAGGGAAAAGAGAAAGTGAAAGATTTCAATCAAAGGTTTATGTGCATATTGAACAAATTCCCAACAGACACTAAGCCTCATGACTCCATCACCATTGATTACTACATGTCCGCACTGCCGACTAACACTGTGCAGTTCATCAGGCGAGCTACGAGACCAACACTTTTGGAAAACTGTGAAGAGGCTATCATTGTTGAGAAGGACCTATGTGCAGTTGGAGTCATCAGGGATGATGAATCGATGAAAGACTCCAAGGATGTGAGTAGGAAGTCCCAAGAAATGACGAGCAAGGGTAGAGACAAGGAATCAACCGACATTGAGACCCTCACATGTCTTGTCAAGAGCTTGTCCACTGAAATGTTCAGACTCAAACAACAAAGGTTGGACACATTCACAAGCAGTCACCCGCCCAGACAGGGACAGGCAAGTAGATCATCAACTGGCTCATCAAGCAGGGACCAGTTCATTCCAAAAACTATGCAGAAGCTTGTGTTCCAGCTCGAACAGAGTGCAGATCTGAAATTATGTTCTTTCCACGAAGAACATCACCCTGAGAACTCTTGCTTGGGTTGGAAGCGAGTAAAAAATACTTTTTATAGTTGTACACTTAGGCGGGAAGTGATATGAAAGAACAACCGGAAGACACGTATAATGATGCAAAGGTTACACCTAATGAGCCATCAAGCTCTGAGCATGTGGTGAACACGTATCAGTGCTCGCAAAAAATGGCAAAGACGAACACCAAGAAGCAGCCTTAGAAGCAAACTGACCATTACAGTCTTAGAAGTAATGGGGATCCCCCCACACTCGAGGAGATGCAACAAAAGGTCACATTACTAATAAGGGAGACTGATCCACTGGCCTCCTAGAAGCAACAAACAAAAAATAAGTCTAGAAAGACTATGGCGGGTCAGAGTACGTCCATGAGCAGCAAGTTTCAGAACACTCTGCCAGATAGCATGCACACCCATTCCACCCCAGACTCCTCGGTGAGTCTACCACCTCTTGATTATAACATTGTTGATGACATGAAGTGTTAGAAAATTATATATTACGGAGCAATGGAACACATGAAATAATGCAGAAATATAAACACAGAAAACACACAAAAAAAGAGAGACGCAAATATACGTGGTTCACCCAGTTTGGGCTACGTCCACCCCGAACAGTTAGTCCTTCCTTTCTATTATCCAACAAAATGAAGAGACACAACCTACAGCAAATCCGTTGTAATATCCTCTGTCTTCTCTCACAGTCTCACCTCTCTGTTTCTCGCTCACACTGAATACACATTTATCTCACAGCCTCAAATACAATGCCTCATACAAAGAGAGGGGTTGCCTTCTAGGGCAAAAAACCCTTAAACTAAACATAAGTTCTACCGTAAGATCATCCGCCCTAATGAATGGCCCAGATTGACTAGAAATTACTATACTTTTACAGGCAATTTTACAGCTGTTTTAGCTTCGGGGCGCTGCCCGCGAACCCCCCGCCAGGGGGGCTCCCAAAGGTCGCAGCTGCCTCCCCCCTGGGACCCCCCCTGTAGCGAATATTTTACGGGCGGTGTTGCCGCCCCCATTTTGAACTGGGGTCCAATGTGGCGGTACTTTTGAATATAGAAGATAATCAGGCTCCACACCCAACATGAAGAAAACTCCAGAAAACATCAGTTTATTCGAGTTGGCTAAGATCCAGAGTCAGTGAGATATCCTGCTGTGTGCTTTGGGACAGATAACGACGGAAAACACAACCTCTACCAGCAAGGGACCAAGCACACCTCTCGGACCACTTTCAACTGTGCTTAATACACTCTGGATGGAAGAAGCAAACTCAGGTTGCCCTCCATTCCTACTATCTTTTGAAGTTCTCAACTACAATGTTCACAACTCCTTGGTTGATTCCAGCGCGGTAGCCAATGTCATGCCGCTCTCCATTGCTAAGAGGATCAATGCACGATGGAGCAAAACATCCGCAAGAATCATCCAACTTGATAGAACATCCATAATAGCCATTTGTGAACGATGAGACATGATCATCCGACTATCCCATAACCGTCGAGTCCACCAATGCATCAATATAGTGTTCGTGGACATTCCAGAAGCATATGGTCTATTACTTAGTAGGGACTGGTCCAATAAGTTGGATGGATATTTTTCTACAGACTGGTCCCAAATGTGGCTTCCATATAAGGGCAAGTGCAAGAAAATCCAGGTAGAATCCAAGAGGTACATGAAGAATAATGTCACTCCCATCAATTGCGAGAATGGACTATTGTCTCTCGCAGAACTCATGTTCGACAACTACCTCCTTGAAACAATGCTGGGGTGTTATCCTGCACGGTGAGCTCCAACCCCACCAGACACATAGTTGGAACTCCTTCCTTGCCCAAATGATCGTAATGAAGCTTGTACAACACATTGTACTAATAGTAGCAGTAGTAGCAGTGACAACAGTAGCATCAGTACTAGCACATCAAGTAGTTCGTGTATAAATGAGTTGTGGACTTTGTACTTCGATGAATCAAAGACACAGGATGGCTCAAGAGATGGGTGTGTTCTGATCTACCCTTGCAACAGGAGGCATTTGGTGTCAAGCCGCTTGGAGTTTGAGTGCATGAACAATGTAGCAGAATATGAAGCACCTGTATTGGGCTTGCAGAAAACCATCAGCCTCAATGTGGTGATGCTTAAAGTGGTAGGTGATTCAGAGATAGTGGTATGGCAAGTATGTGACACCATTCACTATTTATCGTCACATCTAAAAAACTACCAAGAAGAGGTATGGCGACTAATCTCAAACTTCCAAGCGTTTAATATCATTGTTGTGCCACATACACGTAATGCAGCTGCCATTGCATTAGCAAATGCAGCCTCAAGAATGTCACCAATTAAGGATAGATTTACTATTGAAATTGTGTACAAGCCATCTATCCCCGATAACATAAATAACTTATGCGTGTTTAATGATGATCAACAGATACTAAATTTTATGGCCAACACTAACATTTTCAAAGATGCAGCAATAGATGACAACATGCACGAGCGCTCTCTGCAGGCAGGAGTTGATGACATGAAAGGCCACATTATCACAAAAGGTGTGGTATCACTGGAAAAGCTATGAAATTTGTCAACCTTGGTACATGTTGTACACAGCTTGAATGACAAGCCTTCATCCTCTTGTTCAAATAGCACCGGGATGTGTTCGCATGGACGTATGATCATTTGAAAACTTATGACACATGGATCATCCAACATATCATCCCAATTAAAGAAGGGGTCAATCCATATCAACAAAAGCTGAGAAAAGTACATTTGTCGCTTGAACCCCTCATATAGAAAGAGCTTACTAAATTGTTGGATGCATGGATCATATACAAAGTTCGTCATTCTACTTGGGTCTCCAACCTTGTGCCTGTACGAAAGAAATCCGCTTGTGTGTCAAATTCTGGAACATTAACCTTGCCTCGGACAAAGATAACTACTTCGTGTTGTCTATGGACCATATCTTGCAAATAATATCTGGGACACATATGTTTCTCTCTCCTTGATGGTTTTTCAAGATACAATCAGGTTCTGGTAGCAGAACCTGACAGACTCAAAACTACTTTCCATACCAAGTGGGGTACGCTCGCTTATAGACGGATACTATTTGGGCTTGTAAACGCAGGTGCAACATTTCAGCACGCTATGGACATCGCCTTTCGTGGACTCATTGGGAAAAGCATGATGGTATACCTTGATGATGTGACTATGTTCTCCAGAAGATAGGAAGACCACATATGCCATCTTAAGAAAAAATTTGAGTGATGCTAAAGATACGTGATTTCCTTCAACCCCAAAAAGAGGGTATTTACCGTGTCAGAGGGGAACCTCCTTGGACACATTGTTGCCAAGAGCGGTATCAAGGTGGATCTAGACCGGGTCAAAGCTATCACATGAATTCCTCACCTAGTCAACAAGAAGGCCATGCAATCCTTCATGGGCAAGATAAACTTCCTTCGGAAATTCATCTCAGATTATGCACAAATAGTCAAGCCCATGCAAGACATGATCAAGAAAGATGTAGTGTACACCTAGGGCAAGAAATAAAATCATGCATTCGCCCAGATTAAGCAAGCCATTGCCAAAGCACCCACACTGTACAACCTAGATTTCAAAAAGGATTTCCTGCTATACACCTTCGCTTTTGATAACTCGCTAATTGCAGTACTCACTCAAAAAGATGAAGCTAATGATGAACGTCCCATATCTTTCATGGGTGCAAGCATGCAGGGACCGAAACTTAACTACCCCACCATTGAAAAACAAGCTTATGCAGTTTACAAGGCGGTGAAGCACTTCAGGCCCTACTTGCTGAAAAACCACTGCATTGTCTTCGTTCCCCACCCAACAGTGTGTACATTGCTAGTACAACAAGAGCTGGGAGAATGATGTGTGAACTGGATGATAGGTTTGCAAGAATATGATCTTGAAATCAAGTCAGTACACACGATTAAAGGACATGGGCTCTGCAGACTTGTAGCTAAAGCAGTACACGCCAGGGAGAGCGAAGAAGAGCTCATCAGTTGGGAGCAAGAGATTGAAATGTATGAAATAAGGTGAGCAACCCCCATGAAAAACAGAACCTCTTGGTATGCAGATATACGTCGATACCTTGAGCATGGCACCATACCCTATCACTTTTCCATCAGACAAAAGAAGGCATTATGCTTGAATGCCTTAGCATACCAGTCGGTGTACGGAGTGCTTTACAGAAAGCATAGTAATGGAGTTTTGCTCAGGTGCCTGAAGACACAGGAATTGGAGAAGGTACTTCAAGATCTGCATGACGGACCCACTAGGGGTCACTTTGTGGGGAATACCACGGCACTCAAGGTTATGCGAGTCAGTTTTTACTGGCCTGCATTATTCAAGAATGTGCATGCCTATGCTTGCAAATGCTTGGTCTATCAACGGTGCACCAGAAGAACACGAAGATCAACAGCCCCACTACACCCTGTTGCAGTGACTGAACCATTCCAACAGTGGGGCCTGGACATTATTGGGGAAATTTTCCCTCATTCGTCAAAGAAACATTGCTATATCCTAACAGCAACTGACTACTTTACGCGATGGACAAAGGCAGTTTCGCTCAAATAAGTGAACAACCAAGAGGTCATCAGCTTCCTTGAATAGAATATCATCTCACGCTTCGGTGTTTCGGTATCACTTGTTTTTGATAATGCAACTTATTTTTCATCTTTGAAACTCTATGAATTTGCATTACAAAATGGTATTGTGTTAAAGCATTCATCGAATTACTATCCGCAAGGAAACAGTCTAGCAGAGTCTACAAATAAGACCATCATTCGTATAATCAAGAATACCATTTTCCTTGAACAACGTAATTGGCATACCACCTTGACGAATGCACTATGGGCTGACCGTGTAACACCTAAGCCCTCTTTGAACACCTCACCATACTTCCTGGTCTAGGGTAAAGAAGCCATCCTCCCACCAAATATCTGCTTGCCTACTCTTCAGCTTTCCCAGGAATCCCAAGGTAAGCCTTGCCAACTAGTTTGGCGTAGGATGGATGCTCTCCATAAGGTCAAGGAAGAAAGGATGAAAGCAAAATAAAAATTCACACTCCACCAGAACCGTATCAAGAGGTGGTTCGATAAGAAGTCTGCAGGGAAAGCTAGCTTCAATGTGGATGGCTTAGTTTTGAAATGGGATAAACCCCATGAAGACAAAGGCAAACATATGAAGTTCTAGTCCCTATGGATTGGCCCATACACAGTTCACGAGAAGTTGGGACCATACACGTATCATTTGTGATCACTTGACGGGAGGATTGACAACCTTCCCATCAATGGCCAAGATCTCAAGCATTATTTCCAATAGGCCGGGCCGCACCCGTGCCATGTACATAGTTTTCTTGCTGCTTGTTGTTTCATTTGATTTGTTTTTCTCATTATCTTTTCTTTTGCTCTGTTTTGTTCTGATTACTATTTTTGTTCACGTACATTTTATTTGTTTGATATATCACTATTTTTGTTTCCGGAAATAAGTGTTACCAACTACTATGTTCTAACTTTTGAATAGAGTATGTGGCTGAAATTTGAAGAGACTTGTGACACTTCAACACTTGGCCAGTATTGTGTCCATTTTCTCTATGCTAAGTTACAACCTTTGGCCAATGAAGTCCGGATGGAAAATACGAACCGTCTGTAAGGGAAGCTTTGGTCCAATCATGAACCTATGTCCACACTGGGAAGCCCCATGCCTGTGCTTAGCCTTCTACTTTGTGTGTTGAAGCTAATCCAATTAGTAGAAATAGAGAAGGGGAAAATCTAAACGAGAAAACCTATGTCAGAGGTATTACATGCTTCTCTGAAGGAGCAACCTCTTTTTCTCTCAATAATTCAGGATCCCTCTTCTTCCCCAAAAAATAAATAAGTGCCTATGCACAGTTCTCCAAAAAAATACAAAGGCAAAAGAAGAGAAAGGCTTCTTGTGCAGAGAGGTGAAGCATGCAACTCCACTGGGGTACTGACTAGGCTCGCTGGCAGTGGAGCAATGTGTGTGTTCCTGCATGACTCTGCTGGGGTACTATCCAGGCCTGTTAGCAATAGATCAACACCAGAGATGAAAACTTATACTCTGAAAATCTTCAACTCGAGAACTAAACTACCCTTCCTAGATTCGAAACACTGAGATCTAAGATGAACTTTTGATTGTGTTTGATTGAGTTGGAAAAGGGTGAACCATGTATGTCCATGGGGTAAATGGAGAAACTAAAGTAACTTGCATAACGATTTAATACTTCCTGAAAGACCAAAGCCCTGTGCTATCAACGAACCAAAACATAGAAGTTGTAGTTCTACCAGTGTGTCGCCAAGTGTTTTAGCGGCTACAACCACCCTCCAAAATTTTGGCCTGCACTAATTTCGGAGCCTCCCTTGGAGAGTTTCACTTGATGACTACACACACTCAGGTTCACTTCATGAGCTCATGTGAGTCTTTACAGTCGCCTTGCTTGTTTATTGCACTCAAGTCTCTACATGTTGATGTCTAAGTCATGTTTGCGACCATTTTTTGGTTATTCTCAAGGTCTTTGCTTCGTATGTGTTCGATGTGTTCATCGTGAAAGCATCTGTTGAACAAACACACGGAGTCACATTCGCTGTCACACAAGCATCATCTCGATCATGAATGATCAATCACGAGTGTCGTACTTGTCACTTGCACCATCGGTTTGGCATTACCATGTGTATCCGAATGGTTTGGTCATTTCGTCATCAAGTTGTGCGAGTGTGTGTCTGTATCATCACCTATGCATCTTTCGACTGTTCACACACTTAGTCATTTTTGCTAAAGTTCTGATGACTAGACTCTTCACTAACAACTAGACCATCACCCTGTTTGACTCAATCGAATTTCAACTAGAACGGCGTAGAAGCACCAAGCTAGTTCTTTCAAGCTGTGTTGCCTGCAAGCATTTTAATTAGCACTCATGCTGGCCACCTGGACAGTCGACCGACAGTTCCTCTCAGAAATTGTGCAATGCTCATGGGTAGGCCTCCTGCTGCCCATCAGTCAGCTCAGCTCAGAAATTGTGCAGAGATGATCAGTAGGCCGGCCTCCCAGCCTTAATGCAGTTTATCCAGCCAGCATCTCCCAACAACAGGTTGCGTGTTCCCTCTAGGAATTGCGCAGTTTTTGCTGCAAGTGACTGAGTAGCCAACTGGAGGTTCCCTATGGGAATTGCGCAGATCTAGCTGCCAGTGACTCCAATAGCCAACTGAAAGTTCCCTCTGGGAATTGCACAGATCTGGCTGCTAGTGACCCTAGCAGCCAACTGGCAGTTCCCTCTGGGAATTGCGCAGATCTGGCTACCAGTGACCCAACAGCCAACTAGCAGTTCCCTCTAGGAATTGCATAGATCTGGTTGCCGGTCTCCTGGGCAGTTCCTCAAAAAAATTGCACAATCCCTGCCTACTGACCCCTCATGTAGCCTGGCCTGTTCCTTTGGAAAATTACGTAAATTTTTCTGTCTAGCTCCTGCTGACTGTTCATTCCGGAAAATGCGCATAATATGCTTGCTTTTCCTTCTAGCAACTCGGGCTGTTCCTCCCAAAATTTGTGCAATTTTTCCTCCTAGCTGAGCTAGATCTTGCAGTCAATCATTGTCAACTCCGATCGCTTGTCTCCATCTCTCAGTGACTCTTGCATAGTTTTCATCAGCAGTTACCCAGAGCCATCGTCCGCCATCACAGCCCTACTGCCTCTCCTAGTCACCCACATACGAATGATCATGTGTCATGGTAGACTAGGAGGTTTTGGATTTGATGTCGTCTCGTCATGAGTGATTGCAGGTACATGTACACCCACAAACATGTCAAGATGACGAACATGATGAATGAAGGGAGCACATGCAGATGGAAAGGTTCACCAACGGACAAACAAATGAAGCATGTGAAGCGGACGAACATGACGAACATGCACCTTCGCGAACAAGTGAGCCTATCAAGCCTTCCAACATGAAAGTAAGGAACAACATGCTAGAGCTTCATCAAGCGAACCAAGGACCATCGAAGACTCTGCGCACTTCGCCTGCAGAGGTGAAGCTATAATACACCATGAAGACATCCATCACTTAACATCACTGTATCTCAACATGCACTCCAACAGCAGCACGAATGTACCAACATTGTCTTGTCAAGTCATGTCGAGTCAAGTTATGAGTCATATTGCCCACATCTCCACTATGGGCTTGTTTTAAATCAATGTGATGTAATGTGGAATTCTAATAGACCCACTTGTTGAACATAGATTCATGTAAGTCAGAGAGTCATGGAAGTTGAATGGTCATGAGGGTAAGAACAACCACAAGGTTTATTTTCACCCTTGGCTATAAATACCCCCCTCATTTGTACATGAAAGGAGTTTTCATCTCAGCTTCTCCCACATAGACAAGAGAGTCTGTAATCTTTTATTTGAGGAGTAAGTAGTGGCTCCAACGCCCCGCTGACGGGGTTAGTGATGTATGGTGTAACGATGGGTCTTAGAACCTTCGCTTAATTCAGAAGCTTGTCAATAGGCCAACACGTTTTCACACATGTATTTTATTTGTTGTAAGACTGATCTTTAACACTTGTAATGCATGTTGCTTTAACCACATGTTCTACATCTGAAGTTTGAACTGATTCATTTGTTGTAATGCATAATCTATTATGGAATGTGTTGTATATGTTGTTAATGTTGTCTCGTCTGTGTCGATTGCTCTACCAGACATCAGACAGACCTTTCACCTGAACCTTGCTGTAACAACTGTTGCACTCATCTCGAACTGATCTGTGAGTGTTGTACGTGTTATCTTACCTTGTATGTTGTGATTGTCACATCCGAGTGGACTACTCCACTGGAAGCTGTGTATATCCTTTGTGTTGTGTGTTCGTAGATGAGTTGGGACTAATCCCTTTCAACCTGGAACTCACCTTCACCATTCCCCTCACAGTGAAAGAAACATTGACACAAGTACACTTAGACTCACCAGGCACGCGAACCTCACTTCTTAAAGATAAAGCAAACCACTCTCCTATTCTAACAAGCAAGAGTTGAGGCAAATCCTTAAGAAAATCGTAACTGGGCCATCATATCGGATGGGACTCCCACTCCAAACGATGTGAGGTCTAGTTGGGACCTCATACCGGGGTGATCCCCTGAATGTTGGCGGGTATAGCACTGTCAACATTATGTCATGTGGCCTAATATCCATTAATTGCAAGATTTGGAGCAGTTTTTGTCTAAGTTAAGTGCACGAACTCGAAGTAGACAAGTAAGAGGGATTTTAGGAGATTGGATCTCCCTCTTTATCTCCTCAATCACTCGAAGATTCCTCCACCAGATCTCATCAGCTCGGAGTTACAAGCAGCCAAGCCCACCGAGTTCATTGGCAGCCAAACCAGTGATAGTTGAAGACAAGTTAATCTTGAGTTTGGGAGCCAATTCTCCCTAATTTTAAGGAATTTGTTGGTAGCTTTAGTTGTATAAATAAGAAGGCTTGGGGCCTCATTAGGATTCAACTTTTTATTGTAGCCAAGAAGCAATTTCGAGCTTAAGATATTGCGATTGTTATTCTCATGTTAGTTTTGAAATTTTGGTGATAATGAAAAGGGTTTCTTTGATCCAGCACTTAGTTGAATCAGTGGGATGAAGCTCTTGGGTTAGGGCCCAAAACTAAAAACAAAGTTATATCTTCTTTTTTACATGTATCCTTAGATTATAATCATAGATTAGCTGTTAAAATTACTTATGTTTTATTTAATTTTCAAGTCTTTGAATGACTGGTTAGTTTTGATTCCATTATTTGAAGAAGTAGACCAGTCTTATAGTATGGAAAGAAAAGACTTCTGAAAATATTGTGATAGTGGCCTCATACCCATCTCCCTCATGGGATCATGGTTTGAAGACCCCACTCTCATAGCCCCAAAAACAAAGTTATCTTATGATTATTGCATAGCTTAGGGTTTCTTGTTGAGTAGGTCATTGTTCATGATTCCTTAGAAGCACTTGCAATTTTCGTTTTGTTTTATTAAGTTTGTTGTATATTAGAAAGCATTCCATTCCATAGAGTTGACCCACTAGCCATCAATAAATCAATTTTCTTAAATTCAACTTATCTTTTCGACATTTACATAAAGTTGTGCATAAATCAAGAAATGAATGTGTGTTGTTGCAGGAGTTTCTGATTTGTAGGGAGAAATAATTCCACCATCCTCATTTAAGTCTTCTCCACCTCTTGCCCAAACCTACCAACCATCAATTTGGATTTCTATTTTTTAGCCCACTGTGGACAACCACCTTGAGCAAATCCAACCATCCTGATGAATTGGGTTGATCCTTGGGTAGTGTGCACCTTTACCATACCTTATTCTACCATCATCCACCTTCCCAACACTTCCTTTCACCTTCCCTAACTTCCTAAAACTTTCTGCTAAGTTTCCTGTAGTAAACCAACATATCATGTAGTAACAATGGGAAATCCTGTAGCAACTACAAGAAACCCTGTAGCAGCTTGTTTTACATTGTTTGGGTAGAAATAATGACTAGAGCCTAGGGTAGGCCTTCAACTTGACCTCCATACCCCTCAATGCCATTTTTGACCAGTTTTCCCATATGTTCCTCCCCTGCAAAAGATTAGTTTAATTAGTATAACATTTACATGTCTAAATTGAAAACCAAAAGATTTTTTTCTGCAATATTTAGCTAGTGCATGCATATATCAGTCTTAACAATATTAGGATAATTTCCATGCCTACTTAGTCCAGATAAATAGATGATAGAATGCAAGCTTAAATTAGGTATCTTCTGCAAGTAATGTGTGTTAATTCTTGGCTAGGTGATTTCATTTCATTTTCATAGCACTTTCTATTCAACGCTTTCATTTCCTTAACAAAGGCAAGCATTTAGTTTCTGAATTGAAAATAGCTTTACATTCACTGCCAGTAGTCAGCGTTCTTCTAGTCAATAAAAGACTGGTTTGAAAAACCCTAGTGGTCTGTCACCCCAGTTGAGAAGTGAAAAGAGTAGATTGTTTGCATCTGTTGTGCATATAGCATTGTCACCTCCAAGTTTGTATGAACATTGGGTTGATAAAGTAAAGTTGGTCGCCCTAGGAGTTGTAGCATCCTTGCTGTAATACTAGGGCTCATCACTTTTTGCTGCCGTTGTCAGGGAGGTGTCTAGGTAGATGTGATTTATGCTTTCCTTTCCATTTAACATTCAATAAATAGATGCAATTCCTACTTTCCTTTTGTTTTGCATTCAACATATAGTTGCAATTTTCGTTTTATTTCCATTCTGCAAGTAGTTCCATTCAAAAAATAGTTACAAATTCTTCTTTCTTTCTATTCTGCAAGTATTTCAAAAAAAAAAAAGGGAAAAAACAAATGCCTTTCATGCCTTGTAGGAGTAGAGACAACTTAGAAAATTTTTTGCCAAATACCCCCACACCATCTAACAACCA
Organism: Pinus taeda; assembly: GCA_000404065.3. NCBI lineage: Eukaryota > Viridiplantae > Streptophyta > Pinopsida > Pinales > Pinaceae > Pinus > Pinus taeda. The sequence goes on along the minus strand of APFE030473213.1, from coordinate 77,865 downwards.
ACCTTCCCTCTTCTTCGGTGGTTGTGAGTTCGAGGACCCATTAGGCGAACAACCAGAGATCTTTGAAGAGAATATTGGGGAAGAAGAAGAAGAAACCATTCCACCAACTTACAACATGGCTGAAAAGAGAAATGGGATTGAAAATAGGAATGGGATTGAAAACATAAATGGAGTTGAAAATAGAACTAAGGGTGCTTTTCCCATCAGAGAAGTTAATGGAGATGCTAGGATGAAAAACATAAGTCCCTCTGTCCTTCCTCACTTCCATGGATTAACCTTAGAGGACCTTGATACCTTTTTATTTGAGTTTTTTTTCATATGCAGAACTTATGATTATACCTTTGACGGCCAAAAGTTGAAATTGTTCCCATCCACCCTTAAGGATGTTGCCATGTGCTAGTTCATGAGTTTAGCTGGGGAGAACATCACTACTTGGGCTCAAATACAACAAGCCTTCAACAATAAGTACATGGATTATTGTAGGTCCAAAGACACCAAAGAGGAAATCTTTAGAATGACCTTGGGACATGATGAGTCTTTGGAAGATTATGAGGAAAAATTCCAACTTAGCTACAAAAGGGCCAGATGCACCCTCGATCCTAAATCACTCAAGCTAGTCCTTCTTAGAGGGATTAGGGAAGATCTTCTAGAAACCATAAACATGTTGTCAGGAGGGGACATGTACCTGGTATCCTATGATGATATCAAGACAATTTTCAAACATCATCCTAGGGCAGCCAGAAAGAAGGGTAGGGCTAGTCAAGCTTTGGCCAATTCATCGTCTTCCAACACATCCATCGAAAGTGAAATTGGGAACATGTTGGAACACTTTAAGAGTTAAATGTTGCATATCCTTTCTCTACAAATGGACACCATGCAGATCAATATTAAGCAGGAGGAAGAAGAAATATCCTTAACTGTCTTTTTCCCTAGATGCACCAGGAGGCACCCTAGAAATGAATGTCTATTGAATCTGATAGGGATCTTCTCATTCTGTGAGGAGAACCACTCCATAGATAAGTTTCCTTTTCTTCTTGGAATGAAAGCTGTGTATTAAGGAACTAAAGGTGTGACTTAACAACTCTGCTATATCAACAAAAGGAGGCCTCAAGGACTTCGACCATACCAACAAGGCATGCAAGGGGTGTCTTCTTCATATTACAACCCTAACCAGAATGTATCCATTCCCTCTTGGTGTCCTCCTACTCATCCTTCATGGTCCAAACCTTCTCCTTAGTATTTTACACCTCAATACCATTCCCAACCTGACAATAAATCATTTCAGCCATATGCTCCCCCAGAACCTTAGTGGAATACACCATCACAGGGGTGGAGGCCCCCATACAACCAATATCAAACCTTACTGCCTCCACCTCCATCTCAACCAAAACTCCACCCTGCTCCACCTAATAAACCTTAGGTTCCTGCTTAGTCAAATCTGAACTTGAACAACAAACAAACAAAACATGTCTAAAGTGGAGAGACATCCTACCCTACCTATGCTGTGGAAATTCAAGAAATCAACCTCACGTTTGGAGGAGTGCTTCCATGTAATCAACCTCAATATCCACTTGAGGAGCTTGAAGAGGAAAAGGAGGAGAGTTTTCCTTAAGCTAATCCATCTCCTTTCCCTGAGAGATTAATCCATCCTATCCTGCACACCCCAAAAGGGACAAAACTTCTAGGTGAATTGAAAAACTTGTGTGTTAAAATCCCACTCCTCCAAGCTATGAAGGATGTCCCTATCTATAAAAATTTAATCAAGGAGAAATGCTTCAAACATCTTGGGAGGCAAAAGAAATACATCCTTATCATTAATGCCATTGGACAGTTGTCTGACTTAATATTGGGGCAAGTCATTTTCCCGAAGTATCTAGACCCTGGAATTCCTATGGTAGATGTGCACATCAATGGTATCATTGTCCCACATACCTTGATCGATCTTGGGGCTACCATCAATGTGATGACTAAGGAGACTATGCTTAAACTGAATCTCTAGGGATCATTAAGGAAGACCACAATAGTCTTGCAGCTTGCAGAAAGATCCACAGTAGCTCCTGAGGAGTTGTTGAGGATGATATGGTCTCTATTGATTCCTAGGAATACCCAGCTGACTTCTTAGTTCTCCAACCTAAGGCCAAGTTCAATAGTTATCCTCTCATCCTTGGAAGGCCATGGTTAGCCATTCTTGATGCTTACATAAGTTGCAGGGCTGGGAATATGACCATTAAAAATGGGCATTTATCCAAACAATTGGTCTTGTACCCTCCTGCTCAACCATCTCTATAGCATGACTTACCTTTATGGTTGGAAGATAAGGAGGAAGATGAAGTCTACTCTACCACCTCCTACCTAGTCTATACCCTAGATGCTACTATAGGAGGGGGCAAACCTGATGAAGGCGACCTGATTGATCAAATCCTCCAAAATCAACCCCCAACACCATGTCTCTGGATGAGTTAGTAAAGAAAGTTGAAGATAACCCTTGGAATGATTTGTGACTAGCTAGCTCAAGTCCTACTCATGTCAAGATGATAGAATTTGGTCTAGAAAAACATCGAAAATCAACCCCTATCTCTTTGCACATCAGGAAAAGGAGTTATGTGACATACTAAGAGAGAATTTGGATGCCTTTGCCTGGAGTTATAAGGAAATGAAGGGAGTGCACCCTTCGGTGTGTACTCACCACATTTACATCAAGGAAGGTTGCAAGCCAGTGTGCCAACCTTAGAGGAGAATGAACCCATCCCTCAAGGATATAGTAAAGAAGAACTTTAGAAGTTGTTGGATGTAGGTTTCATTTACCCCAACTCAAATAGTGAGTGGGTGTCTCCTCTGGTTCTAGTCCCAAGGAAGAATGGAAAATGGAGGATTTGTGTGGACTACATAGAGCTAAACAAAGCCACCAAAAAAGACCATTTCCCTCTACCTTTCATTGACCAAGTCTTGGATGGTCTTGCAGGAAAGAAGTTCTTCTCTTTCCTGGATGGATTCAGTGGTTACAATAAGATCTAGATCATCCCAGAGGACCAACATAAAACAACCTTCACTTGTCCTTGGGGTACCTTTGCCTATCGGGTCCTTCCTTTGGATTATGTAACGCCCCTTCCACTTTTGAGAGGGCAGTCCTGAGCATCTTTCCGGAGCTAGTCCATGACTTTGTAGAAATTTATATGGATGATTTCACTCCCTATGGGTGTGATTTCCTCGAAGCTCTCTCTAACTTGGGGAAAGTATTAAACAAATGCATTGAAGTGAACTTATCCCTTAGTCCAGAGAAGTGTGATTTCTTGATGAATGCAGGGACCGTTCTAGGTCACTCAATATCCCAGGAAGGACTACAAGTGGACCCAAATAAAATTGCTATCATAAATAGGGTCCCTATTCCTCAAAAGAATAAGGATATTAGAAGTTTCTTGGGCTTACTTGGATACTATAGGAGATTCATAAAGGGCTTCATAAAAGTAGCCTCACTGTTGTTTGGACTATTGGCCAAGGACTTTGAATTTTTTTGGTCAAAAAACTGTCAAGAGGCCCTAGAAACCCTAAAGGACAGGTTGACTACTGCACCTATACTTTGAGGCCCAAATTGGGCTCTTCCTTTCCACATCCATGTTTATGCCATTTATGTCAAAAGAAAAAATCTGTCCAAGGCTGAATTGAACTATATTATGGCTGAAAAAGAGCTCCTAGTTGTTGTCCATTACATCACTGGTTACTGGACCTTTGTTACATCACTGGTTGCCAAAATCATTAGAAGGTTTCTTTTATTACAACAGTTTGATCTAATTATCATTGATAAGCATAGTAGAGAAAATGTAGTTGTAGATTTTTTGTCTAGACTTGCTTTACCTGCAGGGGAGGAAGGAATGGTTGATGATCAAGTGCCATATGAGAATTTATTTGCTATTTCAGTTATCACTCCATGGTTTGCTGACATATCCAACTACTTAGTGGTTGCCCAGTTCCCTCCAAATATGTACTCCAAGGAAAAGAGAAGAATTATAAGAAAGAGTGCACTATTCACTTGGATTGGGGGCAATCTATTGAAGCTAGGCCTAGATCAAATTATGAGGAGATGTGTTAGGGAGGGGAAAGTCTTTGACATCCTTTTGGCCTGTAATGATGGGATTTGTGGAGGTCAGTTTGCAGCCAAGAGGACAATCTTCAAGGTACTGCAAGTTGGCTACTACTAGCCCACTCTCCACAAAGATGCAAGAAGATATACCAGTCGATGTGACCAGTGCCAAAGAATGGGGAAACCTACTCCTATGGATGAAATTCCTTTGCAACCTAAAGTGACTCTTGAGACATTTGACAAGTGGGGCATGGATAACATTGGGTCCATTGATCCACTATCAGGTCAGAAAAAACACATAATTGTGTGCATTGATTACTTGAAAAGTGGGCTGAAACCAAGGCTGTCAAGGTAGCAACAGAAGAGAAAGTGGCTGAGTTCTTAAGGGAGAATGTGTTTTACAAGTTTGGGTACCCTAGAGAGCTAGTCATTGATTAGGGCACTCAATTCACCTCACACCTGATTGAGAATATGTCGAGTCGGCATAAGATCAAGCACAGGAAGTCAACTTCTTACCATCCTCAGGCCAATGGACAAGTAGAGGGTACCAACAAAGCATTCAAAAGAATTCTCACAAAGGTTGTGAGCAGCAAGAGAAAATATTGGGCTAACATACTAGTGGAGGCCACTTGGGCCTATAATACAACCTGGAAGAGAACCACTGGCTTCACCCCTTATGATTTGGACTATGGGAAGAAGGCTCCGCTTTCCATTGAGTTTGAGTACAACAATTTGAGAATGGAAGCAAAGTTGGATTTGGATGTTACAAGGGAACAACAAGAGAGGTTGCTTCAGCTCAATGGTTTAGATGAATTTAGGATGCAGGCCCTCCTACACACAGAGGTGACTCAAGTACAAAGAAAGGTTTGGCATGACAAAAACATCAAAGAAAAAGTTTTTCAAGAAGGTGATTGGGCTCTCCTATATGACTCCAGGTTCAAGGACTTCAAAGGAAAATCAATGACTAGGTGGTTGGGCCCATATCTGATAGAGAAGTGCCATGAAAATGGGGCTATGCCCGTAAGGACCATTGGTGAAGAAGGTATCCCCTTGCTGGTCAAAGGATACAGTTTGGAAGCCTATAAAGACCTTTTTCAAGGGAAGACTTCATCAGTACCATCAGTAAGGAAGTGAATGTGCTTGGAAGTGTCTCAGCTTCTAGCTCACAAAGTTCTTGAAGACTGTTTTATTTTTGAAAAAAAATGAAAAAAGAAAAAAACAATCATTAGGGGAATTTTGAGGTCTAAAATGGGCCCCCTAAGAAAAATGCACCACAAAAATAAACTTTATAAGAACCAATAGGATTCAAGATGATGATGTCAACCACGGGGGATGATTCACCATTTTTGGAGTACAAAGGTAAAAAGAATAAAAAATAATAAAATAATAAAACTACTTTTTCAGCTTGAATTTTCAACTTAACTCCCTAAGGTTTTACTCTCGGCAAGAGTACTCATTGGATGAAAAATTTAATTCCTCATCCAAGGAGTACCCGTGTTGCATACTTTTGATGGACCTTGCTACACAAAAAATGAGAAATACATGAAAAAACTTAATTGAAATCATGTTTTTAATGTATTTCTCATTTTTCGTGTAGTAGGGTCCATCAGAAGTATGCAACATGGGTACTCCTTTGATGAGGAGTCAAATTATGCATCCAATTGGTGTTTACACTTGAAATTTGAGTAAACCCATAGGGAGATAAGTTGAAAATAAGAGTTGAAAAAATAGTTTTTTCTTTTTCCCTCTAAAATTTGATGATGCAATTTAATCTTATTTTATTATTGCCACTATTATTTTATAATTTCATTAGGATACCCATTTTAGACCTCAAAAGTCCCCTAATGAAGGGACTTAGGTGAAGACCTCTATGAGGCACCTAAGGCCACCTTTTGGGTTGAAAACCTCCTTGAGGAAGCCCAAGAGTGAAAAAAAGGAAAACTAAAAAGATTCGTGGGTGAAAACTTCCCTTGAGGCACCTAGGGTAGGAAGACAGGTTGAAAACCTCATTTGAGGTGACTTGTTTTCCTTTAAAAAAAAGAGAGAAAAAAGAGAAAAGAAAAAAAAATAACATGGCAGGGACCTCTTGCCCACTAATAAAATTATGTGTTTTTTTTTTCAGGTTTTAAAGGAAACAGAGGATAGAAAGCCAAGAAACACCCCATTATTCCTTCATTCACTTAATATCTCCCATGCCTACCATGTTTCCATCATCCATCCTCACTCCTAGGCATCAAAAACCCATTTGCATGCAATTTTTTGACTTCTATAGGATTTCCTGTAGTTACTACAGGAGTTTCCTGTACTACTACAGGATATCCTAAAGCTCTACAGGAATGGAATTCCGGTTGGGAAATGATGATGTAGGCCTATTATGGGTTGAAATAGGGGACCATACACCTCACCACCTTTCACTCAACACCAAATCATGACCATACCACCCTCGGTGTCCATAAAAAGCCACTCAGGAAAAATAAATAAATAAATAAATATATATATATACACACACACAAAAAAAAAAAAAGTCCAAGCGTCATGCCATCATTGGTCTCACTCAACTACCACTTCATCTCCCCCATTTGCACCCTTTCCACTCCTACATCACCACCTATTCATCCTCCAATTGAAAAAAGACAGAAAAAATGATGAAAAAGGCAGTGACAGGTTTCCTTTAGTAACTACAGGAAACCATGTAGCAGCATGTGCTCTCACAACAATAACTCTCCATGCACTCTCCTTCAGCACCAAGTTATACAAAGAGTTCCAAGGCCCCTGCAAACATTATGACTCCCATCCAGAGCTCAACAACAACAACGGGAAAACCAAGCACCTGCACACAACAACAAGGAGGACAACTACATCAACGAGAAGAAATATACAAAAAGATGACCAAGGAAAATCATACCTGAACAAGAAGTAGCACAACAGAGCCACCCTCTAGCATGCAACAACCAAGCAAAGGAAGGTAGAGGTATGGCACCTCATCTGAGTTCTTCCCTAGGCACGATATAGTAAACGTGTAGGAATATGAAAAAGTCAGTTTTATAAGCTAGAGGTAGCCAGTTAACTTCGCCACCCTCAACTCGAAAATAAAAATTGAACTCCTAGTTAGTCTGACATGTGGCAACATCACATCAAAGAGGAATGATTTGAAAAGGTGGTCGAGTTAAGTTGTGGGAGAGTGGGTGATGATTACGAGGAGAGGCTGCATGATAGCTAACGGTGGGCCAACGGTCCATAAGAGGAAATCACGTACACCGCTAGCCAATACAATGCTCCAGGGAATCGACCATAAAAAGCAAATATTCTAAACTCTCATGCACCATTTGTTCATTTTGAGATTAGAGAGGACTGGGACCACCTTGGAGAGCCATCTAAATGGCAAACCTGTTTCAGCCACCCTATAAGAAACAACAACTAAAGGAAATGCAAGGAGCTACAAGAAACAATGGAAATTCATAGGGAATGCTAAAAGGCACTGCATAAGATCCAACTGTTCAGAAATTCTCCTCATCCAAAGTATCACAGTGAAAGGTAGGTGGCCCATATCTCCTATGCTTTGAATTGATAGCCAGGAACAGAAAAATTGGGTTGTTAAGTGATTACAATGGGCCTAGGAGTTTAAAAAATTGTGAACGATTTGAAACTGTGTGGAGATAGGAAAAAATTGTAGCCATTCACCACCCTCAGTCAGCCAAATAAATAAATCTAAGCCTACCAAACTCCTTACTTTCATCTATCTAGAAAAGGAACATGACAGGAGGGTTTCACAAATGGGAACCCATAGAGACATCCAGGATACACCTTCATCCCCCTATGGTAGAAATATTCAGAAGACATAATTGGTTGGGATTCTTTGAGTTTCTCAGAGGGTATGATGATGATGTAGGTCAAGAGTTTTCCATGGAACTTAACCCTTAGGCTAGGGTCAGTGCTACCATGTTAGTAAGAGTACTGTCAATTACAATTACTCCTGAAGTAATTAGCAGAATCACCACGCTTCCTCAAGGGATGCCATGGAGAAAGGACGATAAGGTTGCAAGCAGTTTTGCAAAGAAAAACTTCTTCTGAAGGGATGAAGAGACAATTGAGGATAAAAATGGGATAAGAAGGGAAAGTCTTCCCTACCCTTGGAATGAGGTAAGCTATCATATTCTCAAATATATTGCTTGTGAAGGGAGGCTCAGTATAGTCAATGGCTATCAATTTAGGCTCCTCCATGAGTTGAGAATTGGAGAGGGGATATCCAATGATAGAAGACTCAGTATACCCTATTTCTGGCTGCAATCAATAATAGAAACGAGCTTAAAAGTCCAAGAGGGAAAACATCAACAGTTAGCACATCATGGACTTATTAAGATAATACCAGAGGATGCCCTGAGCCAACTCAGAATCCCCATTCAATGGTCCACATTGAGAGACATGGATAAAGAGGTTGTGATTGATAGCTCCTGAATATGATAGGGAGAATACCTCTAGTGATGAAGAGGAGGTAGAAGAAGAACCTGGAGAGGAAGAAGAGGAACCTAAAGAGCAAGAAGAAGAACCTCAAGAGGAAGGAGAAGAACCATATGAAGAAGAGGAGGCAGAAACAGAGAAAACAAAGCAATAATAAGCAAAAGAAGAAGGAGAAGAGGAGAAAGGTGAAGAGAAAGAATAGGAGGTAGAAGCAAGCCCTGGGGAACACACCAAGGAAATGGAGGAATCTCCAAGGTTGTTTCCTGAACCAACTGAGAGGGAGGAAGTTACTGCCTTGATTTTCCTCAACACACCTTTCAAATCAAAAGGGAAGAGACAGAGGCAAACTCCCCTATATTTCAAAACAAGAAGGGGCACTAGGATCAAATAGGGGAAACCACAAACACCCACCAAGACTCATATCATTATTGAGGACTTAGTAAAAGAGAAAGAAAATCTAGTCTCCCTAGAAATAGAAGGTGAAGAGGGCACATCAAAACAAACTTCCCCAAAGTCTCCCATCACCTATGTTAGGAGGTATGTCACAAGGTCAGAATCAACAAAGAAAAACAAAGCACCTTTGACCCCATTTCAGAAAGGAAAAATCCTCCTACATTAAACTCAGACAGTCCTATAGGAAACTATGTTAGCACTATAGGAAACATAGAAAAAGCAACAGGAAGGAAAACAAGGACAGAGGAAAGGCAAGGAAGAAACAACACAAGTGCAGGAGGAGGCAAATTCTCCAAAGACATCTAAGGGAGAATCCCAAGAGATGCAAGAACCTAGCCCACAGTCCAATCTGAGATCTTATTACAGATTCATTGAGGGAGGTAGAGTAATACCAAAACAAAAATCCATCCCTCTCTTCTTTGACCTTGAGAAGGAGAGAGGAAGGACACATCGCTGGATGAAAATTGATAAATCAAAGAATGTAGAGGATGTGGGCCATGTGGAAGAGAAGCTACTGGAGATGGGTAGAGAGTTGAATAGGATAGGAGATAGGGAATGAATTATGAGATATCAACTAGAGGTAGAAAACACATGGCTAAGGAGGCAAGTATAGGAATAAGAGAGCCAATTGGCCATCATGGAAAGCCTCTCCATGGAGACACTCCAATGTAGGATGCCACCAAGGTCATATGCCTTGTACCTTAAATATCAATGGCTGCAATTTCAGATAAATACACTAGCACAACGAGGGACTATGCCTTTCCAAGACTATACATGGTTCATTAAGCTATGTGACCAAAGAACCCTAGAGGATAAGGCCAAGATATCTGAATTCTACTTGCACAACTTGGCCTTAACAGAATTGAATGTGTGGGACCCCAATGCAAAGTTGGGGGACTTACAACTAATGGCCCTTGCATCATGGATGAGTCATGAGGAGGTCAAGGCTAAGGAAGTGAAGGGGGTGTTGAAAAGAGAAGAAAAAGAGCCCCTTTACATCAGAGCAAAACAAACCAATTCTATGGTTGTCATTAGCACCCACAACATCATCGCCAATGATCCCCAACTTGCTCCAAGATACCTAGCTACACAAGAGAAAGCAACCAAACATTTTGAGGACACCTTGAGATTGCTAGGGGATGAAAGCTAGGAATCATGCCAAAGGAGATGGGGCACCCTACCATACAACCTAAGGATCAGGGAGTATAATTCTCCTAAAGGAATGAGAACTACACTAAAAAGGACCCCATTGTATAAGAAGGCACTACAAAGACTCAAAATAAACTGGATGGTTTAAAACTTAGTCCACCCTTGCTATTGGGTATCCTAGAAGGCAAAAAGGAGGAAGAGGAAAGAAAACAATGGGAGGAAATAGAGAAGCATGCAAGATTTTATCCAAAATAGGAAACTCCATCACCAAAGGCATGGGGCGTTAGAGAGGCCACAAGAACTATGAAGGACATGGACAAAGACTAAGTTTCTTAGAGGATAAGAAACACTTTTAATATGGGGTTGATGATGAGGCTCATAAATAGGTAAATTATATGGGCCTTAATTCCACTCTCCAACTTATTAAAATCAACTTTTCTCACATTTATTTACATATTTTATTATATTTTGCTTAGTGAGAAGGGTAAAGGTGATATGTTATGTCATGTGGCCTAATGTGCATTAATTACAGGATTTGGAGCAGTTTTTGGCTAATTTAAGTAGACAAGAAAGATGGATTTTAGGAGATTGGATCTCCCTCCTTAACTCCTCAATCACTTGAAGGTTCCTCCACTAGATCTCATCATCTTGGAGTTACAGGAAGCCAAGCCCAACAAGTTTAATGGCAGCCAAGCCAGTGATAGTTGAAGACAACTTAATCTCGAATTTGGGAGCCAAGCTTCCCTAATTTTAAGGAAGTTGTTGGTAGCTTCAGTTGTATACATAAGAAGGCATAGGGCCTCATTAGGATTCGACTTTTTATTGTAGCCAGAGGCAAATTCGAGCTTAAAATATTGTCATTGTTATTCTCATGTTATTTTTCACATTTTGGTGATAATGAAAAGGGTTTCTTTGATCCAACATTGAGTTGATTGAGAGGGTTGAAGCTCTTGGGTTAGGGCCCAACCCTAGCAGCATAGGTTCCTCTTCTTTTTGTACATGTATCCTTGGGTTAGAATCATAGATTAGATATTGAAATTATTTATGTTTTATTCAATCTGCAAGTCTTTGAATGATTGGTTAGTTTTGCTTCCATTAGTTGGAGAAGTAGATCAGTGTTACAGTAGGGAAAGAAAAGACTTTAGTAGGTCATTGTTCATGATTCCTTAGAAGCACTTGCAATTGTAATTTTGGTTTCTTAATTTTTTTGTAGATTAGAAAGCATTCCATTCCATAGAGTTGATTCACTAGCCATAACAAATCAATTTTCTTAAATTCAACTCACCTTTTCAACATTTACATAAATTTTTGCATAAATAAAGAAATGAATGTGTGTTGTTGCAGGAGTTGCTGATATGTAGGGAGAAATCATTCCACCAGCCTCATCTAAGTCTTCTCTACCTCTTGCCAAACCCTACCAACCATCAATTTAGATTTCTGTTTTGTAGCCCACCATGGACAACCACATTGAGAAAATCCAACCATCCTGAAGAATTGGGCTGATCCTTGGGTAGTGTGCACCTTTCCCATACCTTATTCTACCATCATCCACATTACCAACACTTCCTTTCACCTTCCCTATCTTTCTACAACTTTCAACTAAGTTTCTTGTAGTAAACTAGGACATCCTGTAGTAACTACATGAAACCTTGTAGTAACTACAAGAAACCTTGTAGCAACCTATTTTAGAATGTTTTGGGCAGAAATAATGACGAGAGCATAGGGTAGGTCTTCAACTTGACCTCCATACCCCTCAATTTCATTTTGACTAGTTTTCTCATACCTTCCTCCCCTGTAAAATATTGTTATGCTTCTTAACCTGCAAAGTAATACCGAACAGAGAATATGCGAAGAAAAGATACCCTGAACACAGAATATGCGAAGAAAATATACCCAGAACACAGAATAGCAATGATTTTATTACTCACAGAGAAATGTTCATAGGCCTCTTCGAGGGGGCAACCTCCAATAGAGCAGAGCTCGATTACAAAACAAGACACGATACTCCTCGCAGGGAGTCTCTATCCTTTATATATGACTCATACATGCAATACCACGGGCCAATACCGTGGGTTTTATTAATACCGTATATCTAATACTACCGCCCATTTACCCTTAATCTACTACTACCGCCCATTTGCAACTAACTGTGGTCCCGTCATTAATTGCAGGTTAACCACTTACAAATATTAATATGGGCTTTATTGACTCTTGACTATGACGTGATCCCATGACATAAATAAGGGGGTTTAGGGTGGGACCCTAACATGCCCTCCCCCTTAATATTAGCCTTGTCCTCAAGGCTGAAGCTGCGGAAACTGCTGAAGAATAGTGGCTGGTTCCCAAGTTGCATCTTCCGGAGAGGTGTATTTCCATTTGACGAGGACCTCCTTAATCATGCGGTCGCGCAGGTGCTTGTCTCGTGTGTCTAGAACCTGTTCCGGTTGAAGCCACATTAACCCTTCCTCGTCCAATTCAGGTAGACTGGTTTGAACTCGGCAATTGTTCCCAATCACTTTCTTGAGGCACGATACATGGAAAACTGGGTGGATTTTTGTTGTAGGTGGCAAAGCCAACTTGTAAGCCACTTCTCCAATGCGCTGAAGTACTTGGTATGGTCCATAGAATTTTGGAGAGAGCTTTTGACAACCCTTGTCTTTGAGTGATGTTTGCTTATAGGGTTGCAGCCTCAAAAAGACCTGATCCCTTTCTTGAAATTGGCGCTCTGAGCGATGTTGGTCAGCCTGTTGCTTCATATGGTTCTGAGCTTGATGAAGATTCTCGCGCAGGTGGGTGAGCATGGTTGCGCGGTGTTGTAGGAGTTGATCCACGACTTGTACTTTGGAGCACCCCGTGAGATAAGAAGTAGGGGAATGTGGAAGTTGTCCATAGACTGCTTCATAGGGAGTCATTTTGGTGGTGGCATGATAATTGGTGTTATACCACCATTCCGCCAGAGGTAACCACTATACCCAAATGTGTTGCTTTTCTGAAGTAAAACACCTAAGGTAGATTTCTAGACATTTGTTGACGGCTTCGGTTTGACCATCTGTTTGCGGATGATATGAAGTACTAAGTTTGAGTTGAGTGCCTTGTATTCTAAAGAGCTCCTGCCAAAAATGACTGGTGAAGATTGGGTCGCGGTCGGACACAATAGAAGTGGGCATGCCATGCAATTTGAAGATTTGATCCATGAAAGTTTGGGCAACCAAGGTTGGTGTAAATGGTTGGGGTAGGGCGCAGAAATGAGCATACTTCGACAGTCGGTCCACAAGCACCATGATGACTGACTTGTTCCCAGACTTTGGAAGACCTGTAATGAAATCCATGGAGACTTCCGTCCAAATTGACGGCCGAATGGGCAATGGTTATAATGTGCCTCGTGTGTTGACTATTTCCCCTTTGTGGCATTGACAGACGTCACATTCTGCTATGAAAGTAAGGATGTCCTGTTTCATACCAGTCCAAAAAAATGATCTTCTAGTGCGAGCATACGTCTTCTGAAAGCCCGAATGTCCTGCAATGGGCGATGAATGCAATTCTACCAAAATGCGACTTTTGAGGGTGGATGTTGGTGATATAACGACTCTGTCCTTGTAGCGAAGAATATCATTCTGCCATGAGTAGCCCTTGCTGGAATTAGGATCTTCCTGCAAGTGAGAAATAAGTTAGGAGAGCCCTGGATGTGAAAACCATTCCCGGCGAGCCTCTTCAATCCAGTCGGGAATTGGGAGGGAAATTGCGAGCAG